>VXBR01004972.1:130730-190730 GCA_013400215.1 Cisticola juncidis | reverse complement strand
AAAGAAAGAAAGAAAGAAAGAAAGAAAAAGAAAGAAAGAAAGAAAGAAAGAAAGAAAGAAAGAAAGAAAGAAAAAGAAAGAAAGAAAGAAAGAAAGAAAGGAAAGAAAGAAAAAGTTTTGAGGAGATAGTGTATTTGGATTTTGTAGGGGGTTTGTTTAGTTTGGGTTTTTCTGTTTCAGGCTCAGATTTCTCATGTTCCAAATGCTTTCCAGAATATAACAGGTGTGTGTTTCATTTATGGAGGTTATTATTACTCATAGAACTGGAATTTCTAATGATTATCTACACTGTAGAAAACAATATAAGCTATAGTAATCAAAATTCTCTTTTTTGCAATAATACTTAATTATAATGCATGATTTAATATATAAATACACCTATTAACGGGGAAAGCATGTACGTATTCATAGGGGAAGCAGATACTACATTCTATTCTATGTATTCTAACATTATTATCTTGGGAAATAATAATTATTATACCAAGATAATAATGTTTTAGTGTGCACCCTGATACGCAAGATAAAAGCATAGACAGAAAACTTTGACAACCTTTGGATCAAGCGAGTATTTGTCATGGTTTTAAGTCCAGCTGGAGAGAAAACACCACACAGCTGCTCTCTCAATCCTCTCTCTCTTCCTCTCCCCATTCCCAATGGAATAGGGAGGAGAAGTGGAGCAAAACCTGTGTTAAGGACAGTTTAATAACTGAAAAGGAAGTAAAATACAATAATAATGGTAAATAATAACAATAATGATAATGAAAACAGAAAAAAACGAGATGCACAGTACAGTTACCCACCATTCATTGAATGATGACAGATACCCCTTCCTGAACCCAGATCAGCCTCCCTTCTGGGTTCTGTGATGTGCAATATCCTTTTGGTCAGTTTGTGTCATCTGTCTCAGCTATTCTCCCTCTCAGTTTGTTTTTTTTTGCCTACCTACTCATTGGCAGAGCATGAGAGGTCCTTGACTTATGATCAACTTGGCAAAAAAAGCGCAATATCAGTGTGTTATCACTATTTGCAGTAAAAATAAATTAAAATAAAAAAACCAACAAAACCACAACATTTTTTAACAGCTACTGAAAAAGATTTAATTGTATCCTAGCCGAAAGCAGGGCAGCATTTTGTGATTTCTGCAATCATAAAGCCTGAACTTTCATTTTAAGCAATTTAGTTCTGTAGTTGATTATGTATTTTGGTTTGTTTGTGGTTTGTGGGCTTTTTTTGTTGTTGTTGTTTGTGGTGGGGTTTTTTGTTTTGGTTTTGGTTTTGGTTTTGTTTTGGTTTTGAGGTGTTTTTTTTTTTCCCCTATTACCAACAGATGGTATTCAGAATACTATTTCTTCAAGAGAGATATTGCAAAAACTGAAAGTTACTCAAGATTAATTACTGGACATAGTCAAGGCTAAGGTTTGAATTTTCATGTAAAAACAAAATAATGTAATTTAGTATAAAGTAGGGTGAAATATCTATTAAATATAAAGCCACTTCTGTTGCCTTCGTTTTGCATGTCATGAGTTCATCTTGAACTTTGGATGAATAAAAATGAGCAAAAATTCTCACAGCAAGATTCAGTTCAAACTGAGATATGATCAACTATATGAAAAATGGAGATTTAGAGAAACTTGATTTGGTTTCATTGAAAACTTAGTAATCTTCAATTCAAATGAATTGAAGTTTCTAATGTATGCACAGATCTGTAGTGGCTTGACTGGCTTGATGCCAGGTGCCCACCAAAGCTTCTTTATTACTCTTTGTTCTTTGTAGACACAATACTAACTTTTACGCTACAGCTACACATTTGCTTGAAATTCAAACCTTGAAAGAAACTAACATCTTTTTCTGGTCTAGATTTCACACCATTGCAGTAATTCTACTCACTCATGCGTGTCATTACTTACTCACAGTATCTGGAAATTTTCAGAATTGAAATGCATACATGTTCCAAGAAAACTTCCAAGTTTCCTTTATTTTACCTCTTCTTCATCAGACTGAACCCCAAAACATTTCATATGTAGTGCACATATCTATCAGACTTTCAAAAGCGTGTCAGGAACTGTCATACTCATGCCCCAAATCTGCTTGCTTGTTCTCACAGAGTTTCTGAAACAACCCAAGCCAGACAGCCCCCAGATCCTTTGCCATGCACACAACATAGGCTGAGCCAAAGATCCAAAAGTTTCATGACAGTTTCTTCTCTTCTCTCACCTCCCCTACGTCCACCTTATGGGATTTAGTGCCTCATATAGGAACAGGATAATGAGATTAAGAAAAAATAATATCTAATATTTCAGAACAGCATCAAGGTGACAAGTTCTAGTCCTTCATGTTATAAAGTGGTCTGACCAACAAGGGGAGAAGTTACAACTTCTGCTCTGTGGCAGTAAGATCCTTATAAGGCAAATTTTTGCTGAAAAATACCCCAAATATTAAAAGGAAAATGAGTAATTCCTTAAAAAATAATTTGCACAATTAACCAAGTGCCATCTTCTTTTACTGAAATAGCATTTCCTTCCTGTGTACTTTACTGGAGCAAAAATTACCTCAACCATGAATGTGTTTATTTCCCAAGTATTCTTTTTCCATGAAATGAGATTGCAGCTTCTTAGATACTAATATTATCAATATTTGATTCCAAAAATTTGTGATAATATTTTTTTGGGTAAAGTCTACTGTTTGTTTTATTATTCAGTCTGTCACTGTCACAATACTGTCACGCAAAGTGCCTTCTTTTTAATTTTGCATTCATACCTTTCAAATTCAATAATCTTCTTAGCAATTTAAATACTCCTGTGTTTTTCCTAGGTTAACATCTAAAACATCATTTTACATAACTCCTGTTTTTTTTTATCTCAGGAATGTAGCTAGTCTGCTTTCTTTCTATTATATAATTTAGTTTAATAGTGAACATTATTTAAACTTTTCTATATTTTTTTTTTTAAATAAAGCTTAAATTATTACAAAACTCATGTTTTACAGGTGCAATCTGACCCCTCGGTCAAGATTTCCTTCTTTTACTTTACTCACACTGGTTTCCTCTCAGATTTTCCGTGTCACTTGTATGATTGAGAAATTTTGCTACAAAACTGACATTTTTCTAAATTGTATTTTCCTTAGAAACAGATGACAAGAATCAGCTGTCTTACCTTCTTATCCATCTGAAGATTAGACAACCATGTGAGATGATTGGTGCATCTTTCTGCCCATCATCTGATGGGAATTTTGGGTGAACAACTAATGTTTGAGCATCTCACTTAAGGTCAAAAATAGGAGAGATAGTAGGGATTTGGTGACTGAATATCATGCTAATAAGTCAGTTCTAAAGCAGTGAAATTTTGGTTATTCCATGGCATCTAGACTCATCACAGTGAGGAAAGTGATGAGAATTTCTAGAAGGCTTCTCAATTCTGTTTTCTCTGAATCTAACTTTTGTTGCTACTTAGAGGACAGCACTCTTGGCTCAGTGAGTCTTAAACCCCTGGTTTGAGGTTTCTCTGTTTGTATCCAAGTATTTTGCAGAGAAAAAAACGTATATAGGGAGGTCACAAAATATTACATCTATCACTTTTTTGATATTCCACGGATTTTCTTCTTGCTGGTTATGATAATCTTACTAGTAAAAGCCCAAATATTTGAAACTTGCAAAAGACATCATTTTAAAATTGTATACCTGTTTGTTTACCTCTTTGTTTAAACAAGATTGTCAATATTGAAATTGTTCTTTGTAAAACATTTCCTGTAGTATCCTCATAGTGAATCTGGACTGACGTAATTATTAGTTTTGTGCTTTGTTCTTGGAATGGGAAGCCATCGAGAGCAAGTCTTTGGATATCACAGTGCAAATACCTGTGCTTCTAAAAATAAATTTGTCTAGTATTTTCATTGTTGAATAATTAAGTATTTTAACTGAATGGAACTAGGTTGGTTATTCAGCTTTTTCTATTTGCATCTCTATAAAATATATTACCACTAATTCCTTAGTGTTTTGGCAGATGAGTAAAGCATTATGTACACCTTGGAAAACTTAGCACTTGCATTCTGTACACCTTGGAAAACTTAGCACTTGCATTCTGTTACATATTAAATCTCCCTTTGGGTTAAATTGACTTTGATATGATAGAAGTACAAAATGAAAAGGTAAAAAATCTGACTTATCTATGGACCTGTTATAATCAGTTCTGATCAATTAAGTCAAGTTACATTCCTTTTGTGTAGCCAGTGAGATCTGAAGTTATGCAACTAAAATTATTCTATTTGTTCTGCCTTGTATTTTTTTACTCAAATATGCTAATAGTTATATAATTCATACCATTCCTCAGGCAGTTATCTTAGTTTGATGTTAGTTCCAAAATCTCAATATTTGTAAGGTAGTTTTCTATTAAGACTTAAATAAATGGTGCAATAAGGGAACAGCTATCTTCCTATTTAGATACAAATTGCAGGTAACATAGCAGGATCATTAAAAAGTATTTGATCTTATGGAATATGATAAATAAAGCATTACAGTTTTCCAGAGGAGCAACCCAAAACTCCATCATTGTATCAATAAAATGATTTTATTAGCTAAGGAGAGGTTCTTCCTCAGAAAATCAGTGTAGCAGATGAAACTGGGATGAAAATGTATTTCTAAAGGGACATGGTAAATTTTCCAATTTTCCAGTTTTGTGAGATATGGAAGTCAGCTTTCTTGAACAAAAGTTGAAAAATTATGTAATACATTATATCCTATGTATACATTATATTATATGTATTACAAGCAATGTCACATGTATAATGTATAATATATCATAGTATGCATTTTTCACAGAAGTGTCAGGGAGAGATGTATACTAGTTCCTCTGGCACTGTTAAAATATACACACATGCATGCATACTTAAATACACAATATGTGTTCCTTTGCAATCCACAGCTATATTCTTCTTGTAAAAATATATTTTTCTACTGAAACTACAGCTTATACATCTAAGGAATATCTTTTGCTTCAGTTTTATGACACGTCTGGGAAACCAGGAGATTGCGGTGGGCTTGTTTCAGGTTTCCAGCCAAAGCTGGTTGGGGTTACCTTCATCTATCATGCAGGCAATCCAGAATTCATTGATGTTGACTCTTATACTGGTCTTAAATGCATGTATAAAACAAAAAATTTAGAAAAAAGGAGACAAAAATATAGCTACCATTTACCAAGTGCAGTTCAAGACTACTCAAATATGTTCCAAGATCAGCTGGAAGACTTCTCAAAGCTTTTAGTCCAGAACTGTCTCCTGCAGTTAGATGTCTATGTCTACTCTAATTCTGTTGGCACTGAAGGATGAGGAAAGGGGGGGGTTTATCTAGCAATTAAAACAATGGCTTGAGATAGGAACATATCCTTAAGAAATCATATGCATTTCTTATACTCGGGAGGAAAAAAGAAAACAAAAAGTGAAAAAAAACTCAACACAAAACAAAACAAAGTCCCCATACTGGATTGAGTACCTTGCAATCTTTGTACTGGTTGAGTTTGACATTTTCAATTATCCTATCTATATTTTAACATTTGTGTAAATAATTGAAATATCAATACTTAAAAATACAAACACCAGAAGAATTAGGCAGTGGCCTAGTATTGAAAACACTTGTGTTGAAAGAAGGATTCCTGGATTCCATTTCCTTCTCCAATATATATATATATTAATATACTAACTCCAATAATATGTATAAAAGCAGTGTGACATATTAGGGTCAGTTCATTCGATTCAAAGAAGTGAGGAAATTCCTGATCTAGAAAACCATGATGAAGCTTGTGTTGACTTGCTTTCTTTACTATTTATTTATTTATTTATTTATTTTACCAAGAGAAACAAATTCTAACCTGAGGGACAGTGTCCCTCTACATAGTAAGGTCTGCGTGAGTAGAGGGATGCAATGTAAGCATTCCTTCAGAGAATTCCTTCAGAGAAGTGCAGCATTGTGTCTGCAAGGAGAAAAGCTGCTGCCTTCTCTAAGTGTCTCCTTCGGAAGCTGCTCAGAGCAGGCCACAGGAACAGACATTTCCATGCACACACACCGGCCTCAGCGGGGGACAGACAGGAAGGGCCTCCTGTACATGTTATTCCAGCAAGGTTTATTTCAGGAAGCTGGAGGGATCAGGGACAGAAGAGAAGACCATGTGGTCTGCACAGGAGTTAAGAAGGTAGTCAGGAACCAAGGATCTGAGGGCACAGGGGTGGTACAAAGGCAGGGCAAGGGCCATAAAACCCATGGGGGAATGAAGGACGAACAATTGGGTGGGTAGGATCAAGTGGCCAATGGGGGAAGCAATCCAGGACAGACTGGCATTAGTTCTGCAGGGCACCATGGGGGAACTCCTCTCTCAGCTTAGGCAAGGAAACCCTGTGACACATTCTTCCAGGGCAAAGCCTGAAACTTCCCCTAAGGGGATTTTTAGGGTTCCCAGAGGAGAGGGATGATTTTAAAGGTCATTAACCAAAAAACAGGACTGCAGCCAAATAGTTGACAAATGTTCTTATTTCTGCATTGTATTACACTGCCAATCCATTGTATAGATATATCTTGATAATATGATAACTGTTTTCCTCTCTATTTCTCAGCTATTTACAAAAAACTGGGAGGTGCATCCATATTTTGGTGACAAATGCACATAGAAAACAAAAAATATCCATATTAAAAAATACACATAAAAACTGGATATGTGTGGGAAATATAGCCATAAATATTTTTTTTCCGTACCATTTCTGTTTATGAACATCTGAAAAGTTCTCAGTCCTGCAATGTCTGAGACAAACCTATGTATTACCAGAGACAGAGAATAAGCAACTTTAGGAGACCTAGTTAAATTCAAGAGTCTTGCAGAAGAGACAGCAGTTGGTCATATTGGAGGAGCAGAAATTTTTTTCCTGAAATTTGTGTAAATCTTATCATTTTTAATTTCAGAATTCTGTTTTCTGTGTTAAAGCAGTGGTTTAGTAGCTTTTTATAATGCCCCGAAGATGAACAGGTTAAAAAGATATGACTGGCACTTCAACAAAATTAGCAACCTGTGGCCATTAGGTGCCATTTGGCTTCTTGGACAGCCAAAAAGCAACTGAAGGGGCTGCTGGTTTGCATGGACTCACCCACAGTAAGTGCAGGAGCCTCCTCTGCACAGCACTGTGCCCTTGTATTTATCTGGACAAAGCTGTAACACCTGCTGCCCACCCGTGGTGTCCACAGCAGCTCTGCTCCCAGAATGAGAGCAGATGGTCAGTGTGCACTGAGCGTGTTCTGGCCAGCTCAGAGGCGCTGAGCAGGAGCTGTGCTCCTGTACTGCTGCTTCACATGGGCTTCTGAGCAGCAGGCAGACAGCTGCAGCTCCTGTCCCAAAGGAGGCAGGCAGAACCCCAAAATCCCGGATAAATGATCCCATTCCCATATCGTCTGTGAAGGCAAAAAATCAAACTGAACCTGAAACACAGAAAACAGTGGCAAGAGGAAGATTAAAGTGTTTTTAGTTCCCTGGTAAATCCATGTATTTAAAATAATATGATTGATTTTTCTAGTGCCTATTGGATAAATCAAACCTTTAAACATTAAAGACTAAATTGCACTTCATGGAAAACTAAAAATTTATTGACTCCTGTACAGTTTCAGTGGTCTATGAAAGAAAACAAAGAAAATAAAAAATTAATAATGCTATGTGCGAAAATGGGGCTTTGGGAATGTTGTGGAATGGTTGAGAGAAAGTGGAGTTGGAGAAGTCAGTGTAAGTCAGTCACGGATCATCACTGATGTTTTTGTTCCTTGGTGGAAAGATAAATATGGGCTTTGTGAAATGAAATGAGACTTTGAAAACACACACACAAAAAGTTAGGTGAACACTTTCTGGAATAAAATTAGCAGTTTACTGTTTTTACGTACCCTATTAAATGGTATTCCTGAGGATATTATATAGAATGAGTTGACTGCAAATGATGTTTTCTCAAAGGGAAATGTTAGTGGAACTGAATTTAAGCCATTGCTACGTTTAAGAAATCTGGGCTAATGAAAAGTCATTTACGCAGCTATAAAGCAGAAGCAACTATCTAAGTATTCAAGCAAAACCAAAACCCACAGTTTTACTTTAGATAATCCAACACTCAGAGAGCCTATGATATAATCAAAAGACAAAGTATTATTGCTGGAGTTTGCTTGAAGCATAAATGTCAACACAGAATGTATGTAGTAAACATTGAGAGCTATCCATGCACAAAGTGTTGACACAGAAGATAAAGTCTTTGAGTAAACTCCTACCTAGTGTTTGCTTAGATCAAAATGCAGCACAGATCAGACAACCATGTCCTACTTGCCTGGAAGAAACATAGCCACAATTGCAGGTTTAAATGCAGTAACAAAGGCTTTAGTTTCTTAAAGAAAACAAACAAACAAACAAACAAAACCAGAGTGTATCAGGCTCTTAAGGACAAAAAAAAAAAAAAAAAAAAAAAAAAAAAGAGTGCCTCTCCTTTGGAAAAGGGGGCACCCAACTCTGGAAATGTTAAGGGTATTGTTAGGTCATGTGGAAAGAGAATTAGAAAGATGAATGTTCAGCTGAAACTTAATCTGGCCACTTCTGTAAAGTATAATAAAAAGGATTTTTATAAATACATTTACAACAAAACATGGCCAAGGAAAACTTCCATTCTTTATTGGACATGGTGGGGAAAATATTCACCAAAGATGAGGGAAAGGGTGAGGTACTTGTTAGCTTCTTTGTCTCAGTCTTCAACTGTAAGACAGGTTATCCTCAGGACTGAGCTGGTAGACAGGGATGGGGGGCAGAGTAAACCCCTTTAGGCATGAGGAAGTACTTAGTGACATGCTGGGTTACTTAGATGCTCACAAGACTATGGGACTGGATGGGATTCATCCTAAGGTGATGAGGGAGCTGGACACCTCAATTCTGGGAGAGTATAGTCCTAGACAGGGGGAAGCATCTTTGGTTAATAATTAATTGATCACTCTTGATTCCTGCCCTCCCTCTGTCTTCATTTTCAGAATGTTGTACTAAGATTTACATTCCTTCCATCTTTTTCATAGACTCCTCATCACTGTTTTAGTTCCACTAACAGTACTCCTCCTGATGCTATACTGTGAAGGGAATTACTGAAATTGTCAAGGTATTTCAAAGCTCAAACTGGCTATTAGAGCAGCATATTGAAATATTGGACTGTCACAAAATGATTGAAAGTTGTTTACTCCTGACAAACATTGTATTATGTTTCATTTCTACACAATTTAGATAAAATATCAAATTCCTTATTGAATTGATAAGAACAGAGGAGGTTTTGAAAATGTTATTTTTTAACATTTTTCAACTTGAAATACTAAGGATATTTAAAAGTATTTTGTTGTATATTGTAGATTGAAGAAAATTGAATAGGTTTAAGCAAACAGTTTGTTAACTATTATTAGCATTGCTGAAAAAAGATATTAAAATGTTAATATTGGGTAATCAGAAATATATTTTATATATACATACACAACTTGAGATATATATATATATACACATATATAAAAAAACTTTTTTTTTTTATTTTTTACTATTGTTATGCAACATCAGTTTCAAAGTCTCCTGAGAAATTCAGAAATGCTAAAGTAAAAATGTAAGTAAGGATGTAGGCAAAAATGTACTGAGACCTACTTGGATAAACATCTCTCATTTTGTCAATGTAGAGTAGCCTCGAAACTGACTGAATTAATGACATTGATGGAGATGCTTCAGGCTTTGTTATGCAAGGCTGTACCTAACCTTGCTGATCTGTGTAATTTCTCCTTGTCTTCAGAATGAAGTTTCCTGATTATCTCACAGGTGGGCAGAGGTGGTCACTCAGAAATTTTGTGCTGCACTATCTGTAGATGTGCTGTTGTACTATCATTAAAGGAATGTTCATGACTATTGCTCCTGCCTCATCTTGTACTCTTAAAACCTGGTTGTAATTTTCATAAAAGGCACACCCACGAGAAAAATCAATACAATGTACTGGCCCTACAACAGACATCCTCTTTTTCTCTTCAATGCCTCATTTGGGCTGTTCTGTGTAAGGATGCATCTCAATAACTATTTTTTCCCTATCTTCCTATAATTAAATCTTTATTTTCATTGTTTCAATCTCAGTAAATAACATAAAATTTCCAGGCTGATGAAGTTACCTAACTAGATCTTTAGCTAATACTAAATACATATACTTATACGACAATTAGTTAATATAGCTAATAATAATAATATGTATAAATAAAAATGTTACATGATTAAAATAAACCTTCCATTATACAGACAAAAACTTGGTGCATAGGCAACACAAGTGTCTGCCTGAGCAGAAGCTAAAGACAGAGAAAGATTCAGAGACTACCACAAGTATTATGAATTTGAGTTATTAAATTCTGGTTAAAATTACTAATAGATAATCCAACATGGAAGCTCTTAGAAACACTTTCAAATTGTATACTAAATGAAGATTTTTAAATGAGAGACTTCAATATTAAATGAGGACTCCACAGGAATCACAAGTGTGTCTTTTATTATCAGTGCTATAAAAAATACTAATCAAATTCTTGATGATGAGACACTTAAAGTTCTACCTACTTTTAACAAATTAATTCTAAACATTTAATTTTAACTGAAGTGGAAACAGCTGCTTTCATTTAGGACTAGGTATTAAAAATAAATTATTACATTCTTCTTTAATGATTCAAGATGTTCTGTTGGATGATACGTTCTTTATTTCAGCAACTTTTAAAATATAACTAACTAGGGACCTCAGCAAAGGCATAATTTAAAGGAATGCTTATTTTGTACTAGAAGTTATAGTGAAGGATATTTCTATTGGTATAGATTTTTCCTGCTTTCATTCTTTCATATTTGTTTCCTCTCTCAAAACACGAAAACTATAGCTTCAACTTGTGCAAGTGACTGACTACAGAGGAAAATAGCACAGATTTGCAAATTTTTTTTCGATTATCATTTCACTATTGTTGAACACTATATCTGTTACATTAAAATGGGCATGAATTTGCTGGATCCAAATATTCTCTTACTGTGAAACCTTAAAAGTTTGCAGTCTAAACAATTTGAAAAAATTGGGCCTGGTAGTTGAAATGGACAAAAAAGAACATGTCTGTATGCAAAAATTATCATTCCAGTAAATAAATGTGTATATATAAAAAGGATTCTATAGCTAAAAATTTATTCCTACTTTATTGGTGTTTAAAAAATGTAAGCAATTTAATTTTTGTCACAGCAATTTCTGCTTTTAAGTCAGAAAACCGTGAGATAATAGCAAGCCTCAAAAATTTCAGTAATTCAAATTTTCTGATGTTCATTCTCATCAGCCTCTGTAGACATTGACTCAGACTTGTGTAACTTTCATGATGGTGCTTTTATTTACATGGAAAAGAGTTTCTTTCTATATGTTTTCCCCTTGAAATGAATTGGACTACAAAGGAATGGGTGTGTATTCAAAATATAAAGCCTAAAGATCCACCCATCACTGATGTTAGAATATTGTCAATGAATAGTACATTTACATGAAATCCCTACCCATATTATCAGAACTATTTTGACACCTAACATCCAAAGATTTTTATCATTGAATATTCAACACTGAATATGTTTTATGAATTCAGTCTTATAAAAAGGTGTAGCATGATAAGAAATGTTGCAATATTTACACCTTGAATATGGTATGACTTGGTCCTGGCCTCAAAACTTTGCTTTTCCTTGCCCAAATCAGATATCTGTGAACCCAGAATGACTCCTAAGATGGGCTGTACCTCTGAATTGTTTTGCTGACAAAAAAAAAAAGGTAATAATTATTGAAAATGCAAATAAAAATATTGTTGACACTTAAGAACTCTATTAAGTGTGGATATGTCTTTATAAGATTCTCTTTGGGATAATCTCTCTCCTTCTAGTCTAAATTTCAAGATATAAATTTGTGCTCAGAGTTATTGTAAAGAACATAGTTTAAAAAACTTTAAAGTTAAAAGAATTAAAAAGAAGCAGTTCTCCTTAGGCTCAAAGAGCATATGTATGTATATATGTGTGTGTGTGTGTGTGTATATCTGCATATATATATATATATGTATATAAAAGCTCAGTGCTGAATGGACTATACCTCTTTAATCTTAGGGATTAGTACATTATAATAATCTTAATAATCTTAATAATCTTACTAATCTTAATAATCTTAATAATCCCTAATAATCTTAGGGATTAGTACATTAGTACCCAGGCAGGATGCAGTTAATACAACAAATATGTGAAACTAGTGATTTCATATCTCAGAGGTCACTCCAAAACTGTGGAGCAAATTAGTTCTGTGGAGTTTCAGATCATGGACATGAGTTACCATCCTAAAAAAAAAGGAGCAGTCCTCAAGAAAATATATTTTCCCTTGTTGACATCTGTGTAAATCAGTGTTCACAGTGAAATTTAGGGGAAGGGAAATACTCTTTGATTCCATGTCCTATCTGAGGGAAAAGAGAATTAATTTAATGATACACAGGTAGAAAGGTAATCTGTTGTAGCCTTCAGCAGAATCATGTGGAATCAAATTCACACCCAGTACCTTGAAATGCCAAGGTTACAGCACAGTCACCACAGAATTATAATCAATTATCTAAATCACCCCATTGGCACATTTGCCATAGCTGATTACAAAGTTAATGTCATTTTGCTGAATATGCTTTGAGTTTAGGTGTCTCTAGTCTGTCATCTTTGATTTCTGTTCTTCCAGAGTGGTACAAAAATGCAAAAGTGGCCTCTGCTTTGAAGAAGAACTTAGAAATAGTTAGAACAATGTAAAATCTGTATTTTGGCTTAAGTTTATCCTTCCTGATATTTTTCCATTCATGTATTTTGAAAGTACACTGCTCATTTAGGCTGAAGTTTTTTGGCTGTGGTTCCTCTCTACTTTTACCATTTTCATTAAGGTTTTTCATCTTTTTTCTCTTCCTATCATAGATAATTAGGCAGCACTTCTATCTGCTGACATCAGTATGTGAAACAGAAGTAAAATCACTGAAAATTCTGTCAGTGAGACGCTACCTTAACACAAGAGAGAGTTTGAGATTTTTTTTTCTTTTTTTTTTTTTCCAGCATTGTCCTTATTATATTCATGCCCAGGAATGAGAAGGTCACCTGTTATGTAAGTGTTTTCTACCTTGGAAAGATCTCCAGGAACACCAGAGGTTAAGGCTCCAATATGCACATACCTGTCTATGATAGTGCTGCATAAGATTGCTTTTTTATAACATGAAAGCATAACTCTAAAAGGGCACATATGTGACTTTAGTGCACTGAAACACAGAACATATTTACCCAATGAAACTTTCTTCCTATACCTTCTTTGCTTCTCTTCCCCTGTTTCATTACAGACATTACAGAATCTTCTGAGTTGGAAGGGATCTGATCCTGCAAGGATCTGAAAGTTCAACTCTTAATTGAGTGGCCCGTATGGGGACTGAACTCAACCATGGTGTAACCGACTCAGCTAATATCCTTCCTTTTATATTTAGTAGAAAACTGCTAAGTACATAAGGGAAAAAATAATAAACTATGTAAAAATTAGCAGCATAAAACAATGCAGAATTCTTGCATACAACTATTTTGTCTGTCCTAGAAGAATGGAACTTTCTATTTGAAAATGGGAGGTTTAAGATGGAAGGTTGGTTTGAGCATATTCACAAATCAGAAAATCACTGTGTTTCCTCAAACACCTGCCTTTTCAGACTGATGTGGAGGCTGAACCACCTTCCTTCAGCAAGCTTACTTTGCTCTCTCTGTCATTTTGGTAATTCCTCACTGATTTAGAGCCAATGAAGCTATCACGTAGCCCAGTAACATAAAGGGGCAGTTTCTCTTTCTCTTCTCAAATAATTCTCAGAGTATTGCCTTACTCAAGTGTTATGGAATATGTGCCATGTATCTTATGATTCTTAATTTCACTAAAATTTTTATATGGGACAAAAAGTCAATAAAGCTAGACATTTCTGAAAGCAAACAAACAAAATTCTACATAATCTATTGTAAAAGCAAAATTACTGACTTTAAAAACAGAAAAAAAAGCAGATCTATTGGTGTCTCACACCTCAAATTCATGACAGATGCTTTGTCTATGATAAAATGAGAACCTAAAGGTACAGCACTAATGATTCTTGAAACCTCATCACTGAGAAACAAAATTTAATTTTTAAAAATATTATTATACTGTTGTAATGTTTAAGGAAGATAGCTGCTTGACTAATTTGAAGAATGATGTCCAGTGAAATGACATTGCTGTCCTTTGGTCTTGGTAGGTGTGCCAGACAATCTTTCTTGTCACACTTATTGGTTATTAGATGCAGTGGGAAAATACTTCTTTCGACTTCTGAAGTAGGGCTCAAAGCAAATATTTAAAATGATCAGAAATATTTAAAACTATCCTGGAAGTTGCACTATTCATTGACAAAATAAGTTCCTTTTCAAGTTTGGGGGATTATTAATGACATAATCCAAATAGGAGCTATTTTTTTTTCTTTCACACACCTTCTATCAACTAAATATGCTTGATGATGATATTTAAAAAGATCTTAAAAATTTGCTATGTATTTTAAAGCAAAACTTAGTGAAAATGCAAGGAGATGTTAGCAGTGAAGTCATATAGTTTGTTACTTCTTTTGTTTGTAACTCCTTCTAAAAATAACACATAGAAGACCTTTTCATTTCAGGAGTGATCACAACATCTCACCCAGGGAACATCTGTGACCTCTGTTGACTCTGGATACATCAAAGCCACAAAGAGTGACATATGAAACTGCCAAAACTATGACCATGACTGCACTGGGCACATACAGAGCCTTGTCATCTGCAGAGCTTGTAAGATCACAGAGCATTTTGTTATTGAGGATAGCCTCGTGGTAGTAAGTCTGAACTAGCCCATGCTAGGCTTCATCTTACCTGACTACTCATTTGCTGTTCTTAGGATACACTCATATGGAGAAGGCAGCTCCAGCATTTCTACCCAAAATCTTCTGAATTAGGAATGCTATTAAATATTTGGCCAGCAGTCTAGCTTCATTTTCTTCTCTGAGCATTTCCTATAAATATATTCAGTTTTATTCTCCTGTTACCTTTCATCAGTCGCACTGTTCCTTTGCTCTCTTTTTATGCCCCATTTTTAAATATTTTTCAGTCACAACTCAGGGGATTGTGTAAGCTGTCTTGTCCTTGTTGATTAACTGGCTCTGCCATTCAGATTCAATACCTTAAAAAACATTTTTTGTCTCTTTTCAGTCTAGACTTCTATGCACTTTACAAATAAATTTTGGCCTGTGATTGGAAGCTTTGTAAGAGTCTGCAGGGACTTATTTGACACATTGTGAATCTCTGATGAGAGCTCACTGACTGATCCTTAAACACTTGCTCTTTCTCGAGTGAAGGGATTCTTCAGCATTTCATCTGGTTTTGTGATTCAAGCACTGCTCATTTTGCCACCGTTGCTTTCTTTCAACAATATCACAGGCTTGTCCTGATGCTGTTTCTATGGTAACCTGTCCTGCTTTCAATTTGTTTGATCAGGGAACCTACAATGTAGTTCAATTTTGCAACTGTAACTTAAAAACAGCAGGTGATATTTTAAAACAAAAGCAGTGAGATCCAGCAAAATCTCTACCTCCATTCCTTTAATAAATGTGATCTGCAAGCGTCTAGATTTTTGAGTGGCAGTAACTTTTTTCATTTATGAAAAGTATGATATAATAAAAGGAAGGAAAACATACACAGTGCAACAACTGCTACCGTGGCATTATTGGAATAAAACTTGAGAAAACATTGAAATATATTATTTTATTTATTATTTATATTATTATGTATATTATTTTCTGATTTACTAATCTCTGGGGATTAATCTTGAATTTAAGTCATTTTAGGAACAGCAAAGAAAATCCTATTTCTCGTATTAGATGATATACAATATAACATATATCATATCCCATAATACAACTTTATATAGTATAATAACATCAGAAAGTTCATATATAAATTATTGACACATAGCATCTTGTCACTCACAGCGAAAATAGTTATATTTTACAGTGTGCTGACAAAAATGTAAAATTGCATTTTTAAAAAGGATATTTTTTTCCTTTCTTTGTTTATAGCATTGGGAAAAGAAATTACATGTTATGAATGCTTAGGACCAGAGTCATTCAGAATGGGAATATAAAATTGATCTGTATTGCTTCATGAGGGCTTTCATACAAGGATCTTCAGCATCACTACAGTTTTCTCTTGAGAGGCTGCTATAGGGAAATTGATGTTGCTAAAGTGACTCCCAGTTGCTTCTTCACCCATGCTGGAGTCACATTTCTTCCTATAACTCCTATCTATCCTTCTTAACTTAGATCCCTCATCAGTTAACTGATGAATAAAACCACATGGTCCAGTGACTCACAAATCCTCCTAGACATACTGGCTGCATGAGCAAAATTTTTATTGAGATCTGGTTTATGTTTAATCAAATATAAAATTTTCATTTTCTGGAACACATAGTGGAAGTAAAAGCCTTGAGGCTTTCCCAAGAGCTCTGAAATTAAACAAATTTCCCCAGGACTTAGATTTTTTTACTGGAAATAAAGAGACTTTGAGAAAAAAAAAAAAAAAATCTTTTATTCCCTCACAAAAGGAATCCATCTCCTTTTGGATGCTGAAACACTACTTATCTGTATAAAAAATAAAAAGGCTTGCATAGGACATTCCTGAAATTTCAGTTTCTTCAGATTTTGATAGGGAACATCCAGCCATGAGAAAGATACAATTTGAAATGTTTAAAAGCTCTGAAACCTTTTAAATGAAAAGTTAAAACTAAGCATGCCACACTGATCTTAACTGAGGTGCTGCATGCTAAAGAAAATTTACCTGAGTTTTGATTGCTCAGTCCTGTCCTGTGAGTAAATTTACCATCACCATATATTTGACATAAAACTGTTTCTGATCAGATCAACAGAAATTATTTGTTTAAATTAAAACAATTATCTTAATTCATATGCCCGTGCTGATATTCCCTGGGAAAAAAAAAAAAAAAAAACAGATGCAAAATGCATTTGGCTTATGTTCTTGCATGAAAATACATGATATAATTTAAGAGGAAGCTGTATGTGCTAAGTTTTTATAGTTGGCTTCAGCATTGGTCTGGATTACTGCAATACTAGAAAAAAGAGACATGCTCCCTCCATCTAGACTTAGTATCTATAACACGTTCTTGCCTCTGACATTCTAGCCTGGATCAGGGATACACTGAAACATGACAAAACTCCTGATAAAATAGAAAACATGAGATGAATTGTTGAAAACAGTGAAAAAAAAATCAGAATCCATATTCAGTGTATGAGATTTTCCATTGGAAAAGAAGTAATATTTTTCATGCTAAGACATATAATAAAACACACAGCACAAAAGAAAACAAAAGCAATTTTATTAAGAAAATATATCATGACAGAAGGTATGATTTCACGATAGGATAATTTCAAAGAACAATACATACAAAAAAGCACTCCATAGTATTGATGAGGATTATTTTTTAAAAAACAAGGATTATTTTTCCTTACAAGGTATGCAACTATTCTGGAACTCTAGTAGTTCTTTAGTGAGCTGCTTAAAGAGAAAAAGAAAGAATAATAATTAAAAAAAAAATCATACAGTAACAATATTGAAGAAAAATTAGCAATGAGTACTACAAAGATCAGGTATTCAGGAAAAGAAAGACACAGTACCAAAACAGATATAAAGATTATGTAGGCATGCATATGTAGGTAGTTCTATATACATAGACATGTATATGCCCATATTTTTATAATATTAAATAGTATTTGACAACATAATATTCAAATTGTGGCAACATAATACTCAAAGCAATTAATATAAGCCTACTATAATTTGGTGTATTATTTGCTGTATTTGTGAAATTTTGGTGGAGGATAAAATTATCCTCTAGCATTCTGTTGTTGAATAGAGCTGAGTCCCAGGACAGGCTAAATTTAAATGATATCAAAGAAGCACAGCTTTTCTTTTTTTAAATTTTAGGATGTGTAGGAGGAATACTTATAGGATGTAGGAGGAGAGCATTTTGCTTGCAAAATTAAAGAATTACTTGGGAATTAGAAAATACAAGAAACAAAACCAAATTCTCCATAAATTGGGAAATTAATTTTAAAATACATCAAAATTAAATTTCATTTTGAAAAGTGATCTGCATCATTCAGTTACTCAAAGTGTCATTGCTGAAGCCAATAATTGCGTTAGGTTTAAGTATGGTTTTTATACACAACCTTTTTGACCAGCTATTTCCATGAGTATCTGTTCTCCAAATTCTATTTCAGAGATAGAGCAATAATATTAAGTTTCATTCCAGGTAGGTTATTCTAAAACCACATTACATTCTTGCTTAATACCTTACTTCCTTTTGCTTTGCTTTGTCCTGCTTCTCCAAGAAATTAAAAGACAAATGGAGGATGGTCTGGAAGGGCCTCAGGTGTTAGGGCGTAAATTTGAAAACAGAATAAAATTTGTTCTGCAAATATTTCCTACAAGTGAGAAGGATTCCATACTTACTATTGAAAAAACCTAATTAAATTTAAGAAAAAAAGGGGGTATCTTGAATGACATTTGAATGGTGATGAATGAATGTCTCATCCCATATTTTTCAGGTCTAAAGCTATTTTATTTATCTAGTAGAACAAAGTGAGTGCCACATGCATTTAGAAGCAAAGTGAATTATGAATACCTAATCATGTACTGCCACTTTATAACACAGAAAAAGGACACTTCATTTAATTGTATTCAATATTTGAACATATCATGTGGATATTTTTGTTTTTTTCTTGAAAGATAAATGTCTTTTCATAGTTTTCTGGCTTTAGATAGTTATTATCCCTTAACATTTGATTCTATACAGAAAAAAAAAATAAATAAAGAAGAAAAGCACAAATATTTGTCAAAATGTAAGATTTCACAAATTTTTAAGTTGGAATTTAATTCAAGTTTAAGGTTCTATTCTGATTGGATGCTATAAAGTGAATTTGATGAAATTTTATTTCATAGAAATATGTCATGTTAAAAAATGTAAATTTTTTAATAGTACATAGAATATAATTACTTAAAAAAATTCTTATTTAGAATTGAAAATAAGGGAAACTTCTTTACAGAAGACCTTTTTTTTTGATAAATATTATATAGCAAAGGATATAGGTGCATGGATTAGCAGTCTAAAAGTGAGTAAAAAATAACATCTTTGTTAACTTGAGCATTAATACTCAATCCATGTTAAGTATTAGGAAGGTTAGTCCATGCTCTCCCTAAACTTCTAGCCCATCCAGCCTTACTCAGGGGTCCATGCTTTCTGAATTTGATTTGTTAAAATTTTTACTGGACAAAGTACTTACTGCTTGTTAAGTAGACACTTTTTCCTTCTTCTTCTACATTTGTGATTGCATTATCATGTTATAGGAGAGGAAGCACAGCAGAAACTCACTCAGTTCCATATTCTTCAGTCAGAATAATATATATACCACATTTAAAAACCTACAATATAAGTACTAGAGCTTTTTTTAACAATGTACTATACAATTCTGTCCAAGATTTTTCCTGAAGTCATTGTTTCTTATCCTGCACAGTCAAAACATTGTTGATGCCTTTTCTGGTCAATACTTACAGACTACATAATTTTCTTTCTTCAGCCTTCTGTTTTCAAAGCTAAGTGACAAATCTTTCTGTTAAGTAGACCTTTATTCTTGATTTCTAATCACATTTGCTGAACTACTTCATACTTTTAGTTGATTTTTGTTGACATGTTCTGAATAGGTAAGTACTTCGCTTAATATCTTTTTGGACAGAATAGGACGTTACTTCGAAAGTCTGGAAGAACTATTCCCTACCCATTTTTTTCTCTTTTTTCTTGACCTTTTTTCTTTCTTAAGAACATTGTAGATTGGTAATTGATATTCAGACTAAACTTCTGTATAGGCATAAGGCCTTATGTGATGCTGATGCTTATCCAGTCTTTCCCCTATGAGGCATTTTTGCAATCAACTGCAACTTCAAACTTTGCACAAATCCTTAGCTGGATTTTTGATTTTTTTTTTAAATTTTACTTACTTGACCAATTTATTTTATTAACAAGAGTACTTGCAGCCCTCACATTCTCTCTTCCTCCTCCCCTATTTATTTTCCAGAGGATAATCCCCAGCTTTGAATATGGATAGTCTCTACCAGATCAAGCTGTTAATGAGAACATTGAACACTAAAAGATCCAAAAGGCTGCCAAATCTACCCACTAAATATGTAATATTTATAGAATATAGAATATGGATCTTTGTAAAATGTTCATTTCAGAATATTTCAATGAGGTCTTCATTATCCCTTCTATAATTTTGTATAGTCTGAGATACCCTTTATTACATACAAGAATATTATATTCAATGAGATATGCTGTAAATTACTCAATTCTCTTAGCAAATAGGATAAGGAAATAAGCTTATTTGGAATTTTTTTCCTTGAAATTTCTAAATTCTATAATTATTTAACTTGGATTTAAGAAATTGTCTGCTGAGGAATGTGTTTATTAATTTGCCATGTATAAGAAATTCAAATGTCTGCTCTGAATTTCCTTTGGTCCCATTTCACCTTCATTTGAAGTTGGACAGTATTTTCATGCTTTACTTATCTTCAACAATTCCACCTGGTTTGTATGGATCCCTTAACTTAAAAGTCAAGTGGCTCTAATTTGCTTTAGACAGGTCTCTCACTACACAAGAATTATCTTTATTAGGCTTACTAAACTGAAAAATGTACCTAACTATTTTTAAAAAATCATTCCTTTTCTCATTCTAGGTTAACCATGTGTAAACATTTCAACAACATTAATTTTTCTACTTGGATAACTACAAGCTTTTTTTGTTCTGTGGGCATTTATTTTACAGTGAATACTGATGCTAAATAACATTATAAACTTGATATGGGCCATTTTTAGCTTTTAGTATCTGTTAAGCATGGTATGTCTTCCACTCATAAAACTGTACTTCAAGAGTATTTTCTTTTTACTGCCTTACATTCCATTCATTATAACTCTTTGAATCTTGTCCTTCTAACTTCTACATGTTATAGAAATTCTTATATAGTAAACTCCAATAATGTGAAATCATTTTCACGTTTTATATATCTCTATGTCAAGTTTCAGGTCAATTGAGAGCACATAAATTAGCTATTGTCCTTTTCTTGCACTTCTCTTCAGCTTCTCTGATCAACACTTTCACACCTAATATTATTTTAAAATGTGTCATTCAAAAATACTGTTTTCTATATTATTTTATTCCCAAAGGGTTTAATATAGTTTCTTTGTTATTTTTAGTCTACTGAAAATTTGCTGTCCAAATCTACAGCTACTATAATTCTTCCTTCCCTTCCTGAGAATGAAGAACTCTTTTATTGTACATTTATAGTCACATACCTTGCCTTTGACACAGTGAAAATCTTCCCTCTTGTCAGAACCTAATGGAGAGTCTGTTTCTCTCTACTGTCCGTATCAATTCTTTTTCACCAATTAATTCCTAGATATTACTGGATAATCGATAATTTATATTGGTTTTGTGAACAAATCAATGTAAATCAGAAGTCTTGTTACCTTAATGTTATTCTGTTTATCTGATTTTTTTTCTCATGGAAAGAAGTTTTTTTCTCATTTCTCTTAAAAGGGCAATAAAATAAAATCCTCTTAGCTTCCAGATTCCCTGTTCAAGAAAATTGTCATCTGACTACATCCAAACTACTGACTTAATTCACAAACAGCTCAGTCACTTATCCTGAATTGCACATTGTCTTTTTCAGTTATGTCTAATATTTATATATTTTATTTATAATAAGCATATTATAAGTACTAAATTTAAAAATTCAAAGAAAATGTCTATTACCTTTCTCATTGTTACACCATATTGATCACTGTTTTCTTGAAGTGTAAATATTTTTTCTTCATGACTCTCAGGAGCACATGCAGGTCATGCACATCAATTGTACAAATTTAAAGCAGAAGTATTTGTAGAGTAAATTATGAAAGTATGGTAATAGGAGATCTGTGCAGAAGATTAATTTTATATATTGCTAAGTAATATTGGGAATTGTATTTCTCCCTGGATTTTGGCTGGTCATTTGCAATGTCTGCAGATAAAATTTCAGCTTGAATAACTGAAAATATTTTTTTTCTCTTGGTAACAGTCCAACATAAAATATACTTCTAGAACTGAAGGGACCAAGACTGAAAGGTTGCCAGTATTGTTAATCTCATTTTTCATTAAAGCTTCACGTAATTTGCCTAGAAAGAAGACAGATCCAGCATCAGTTATAGAAGATTTCTCTTTATATTTTGCATCATATTGTACAAAATACATTCAGGCGCTGGTTCATAAACTTTATTTTCACAGGAAAATTGAAAAATTTGGAAATGTATGTGTGATTGCAAGGGTTACATCTCATAATAAAATAAACAAATATATTGCAATATATTTAATTCAGAGAAAATACCTCATCGTTTATCAAACAAAATTTCCATGATGCTGTTACTGTGCTCTGTAGCAAAACAGAACAAGATTCGTTTCAGTCTTAATACCTCTGCAGCTTTGACAGACATTGAAGAAACAGATACTGAATCAGGTTAAGAAAATATTCCACCTTTAAACACTTCCTTAATCTTCAGAGATTAACTTTTGTGAGTCACAAATAGTAACAACAATTCTGACAGAACTAATTTTAAATAAATTGGGATATTTTGTATGGGAATGAGAAAGAGGTTTAATCAAAAGAAAGATCCACTCTTTCTTCTATGTTAATACTCACTGTTTTTTTTGTTTTTTTTTTAAACTGAAATACATCTTAATGACTTTTTGATTGCAAATCGCATAAAATGTATCATCTCTATTTCATCACATCTAATAGTAATTATATTATTACATAAGCAAAAAAACAAAGTGGTCTCTCTGAACTAAGGAACACAGACTCAGGTAAAAATTATGCAAAACAAATTACTTAAATGAGCTGTTGGTTTTCAACTGGAAAGTCCTCCTATTTGTCTATAATATTGCATATGCCATTGAAAGAATATGTACTTGCAGCCAGAACAAAAAAATCCAATAAATTTGTTGGCATTTTAGGTAATGTGAACACAGTGGTTGCTGTTTTCAGAGAAATAACAGATAATTAAATTGCATTATGAGGTGAAAGATTTAGTGATGTTAGTACAGTGAGAGGCTAGACAGGAAGGAATAATCACTGTTTCAATTTGCATGAGCAAAAAGTAGTGCAGATGTTTGGGAAAAGAATTACTTAGTCTTCTTTTCATTAAAAAAGCTATTTTCAGGGGAAATTGTTGAAGTAGTCACTGTAAGTAATTCCTTTGATTTACACAGCAATTTACACATATTAATTAGCATTATCAAAAAAAAAAATGTAATAGCTGAGAATAGGGCTCTGAAAGAAGCATTCTAATTGTATTCCCCAGTTGTTGAAACTATTGTTTTTAGTTGCTTCTTATGTAGTTTTCATTGTAATTCATAGAATCCTTCCTGAAAGTAGATGCTTTTCTTTGTGTTTCATAACCATCCTCCTGAAGAATTGTCCCAGAGCTCTATAGGTATATATATATATGTTATGGATATACTATTATGACTATTATTCATTTTAATACATGTTCCAGTGACATCTTTGTAGCATAGATAACCTAGGGACAGAAAATCAGACAAAGGGATTTAATCCCACCTTGTGTTTATCTTGCTGTTATGTTTATGGACAGAAATCCAGTTTGCTTGATTAAATTGACTGAGGTATTTTAGTTGCTTAATGTGGCAGAGTTCACATTACTTCTATTTTTATTACCTTGAATCAGCAATGTAATTTGGGTCCCTCAGCCTTGCTCTGCTTTCCCTTGCTTTGCTTGGCTTTCTCCTCTATGAGGGAATATTCTCTGTTTCAAAGGTGTTCCCAACATCTTCATTAGTGCTACAAGATCATTACTAGCTTACTCAGCTATGAGTCACCTGAAAGCTTGCCTATCACTCATCTCCTTTCAAGATGTCACTGATCTTCAGTGTTATTCATTTCTCTTCCTCAGAGAAAAGTAGTTTTGCAATTTTAGTTCCTATGCATTTCTGGCTTTAATTGTATTTTCCTATGAACCATGGCTGTACTTGGCCTGGCTGGGGTTTGGCTGGTATGAAGTTATCTGTTTTTCATAGAAACCCTTAGGATGCTGTGATTAGGATTTTTGACTGAGTGTGGGTAATGCACCCATGTGTCGTCTAATGCTGTGCAGTGCTACCACAGGGTCATGGCTTTCTGAGGCTGTCCCTGCCTGCCCCCCAGGGTGAGAAGTTGAGAGGCAACACAGACAGAAGTGCTGACCCAAGAGAGCTGATCTGAACTTGCTGAGCACCAACTACTGAGAGACTGCTGGGGCTTTCTTCCAAGTTAGCCATTACTCAGTCTGGCTGGGCATCAATTGAATGACTGCCTTTGCAGCAGATCTCCCCACTTCCCATTTTCTTCACCTATCTCAAATACCTACCTTATCTCAAATCAGGAGTACTTTTTCTTCACTTTTGTGCTTTCTATTCTCTTCCCCTTCCCACTGATGGAAGAGGTAAAGCGAGTGACTGAGTGAGTGACTGAGGGACTGACTCTCTGTGGCTGCTTAGTTGCTGGATGGAGGCAATCCATCATAATTCATAGAAGTCCTAAAACTTCTAATATTCCTTCTTTGTACAAAAGTAATTACCTAATAATATTATATAACTTTCCCTGCTGTGATCTATCTTTGATGAAGAAAGACTTCATTTTATTTATTTTTTCTTTCATAACCAAGTTTTTGTTCTCTCTTATTTGAGATCAAGTTCTCAGTTTTGTGTTTTCATGCATTTGCTTCTCTCTCTTCTTCCACAGTTTTAACTCTTGGTCCACCCCTAGCATGATATAATTTAAAAATGTTTCTCAATGTATCTGGAATTTAAGCATAACTTCCCTTAGAACATGTACACATAAAAGCAAATATTAATGGCCTTAATTTACAAATGTAAGAGGAACAAAAATTTCCTGCTGTGAGAAACTGGTCAAAGTACTGACAGCAGATACATTACATACTTCAGTAAGACATCAACAGCATGAAAGCACTTTAGCATCTGGGCCTTTTTCTGCAAGCTTCATTGTATAGGACATTAAATGCAGGAAGATAGTTTAAGTCAATTTACATTTATCAGTGGGATCATATTACAGAGAATGAGTTCCATATTAATTTTGTGTCCACATGTAGACAAAATTATTCATTATTAAAAAGACAAAGTTATTATTCACTGATCATGGAAATGATCTCAACTTTATCCGGACTAAGAAGGAAATCTATATTGATTGTAATTAGTCTAAGGGAAAGTAAGTACAAAATAGACCAAAGATCTAATGAGTATCTTGCCTTAAATAGTACTTAACAGTGCATGTTCAGAGAAAAATTACAGAGAAGAACAAGTAAAAGTAGTACTTTTGCTTGTAATCTCTTACTGTTTGGCAATTTATGCCTCAAGAATTTTCTGAATTAGTTCAACAACCATGATTTTTTTCTGTCCTCTTCTGAATTTTTGCCTGTGTTTAGTGTTCACAGCTTCCCACAGCAAGGGTCCCGCAGATCAGCTACATATTGCATGCAATGTAATTTTCACTCATGTGTTTTGAAATTACCCTCTGCTAATTTCTTGTGATATTTACACAACCAGTGCAGGAATAAGTGTTGAACAATCACTGTCTATCAATTTTCTGGTATGATCAGCTCCACGAGTATTTCAGATTCTCACCAATAATCACCTGGTGTTTTTTCTTTGGAGAAAATTCTTTCTGTCAATCCCTTCATTAAATCTGTGTCTTATAACTCTTCTCCAGACTTTTTAAGTTTTTACATTAGCAAAAGCTATGAGATATTGACCACCCATCGTATTGAAACATGAGTGGTCAACGGGAATTGTGTTCTCCCTCCAGCTGCATAGTCCAATTTACTTGTCACAACAAGTAGAGGATTATTTCTCTCACATACCAATACATATTTCCTATAATTAGTAAATATATAGAACAGCTGCCTATAAGTGTAGGAAAGCTGGAAACGTTCCTGACAGTTATTTCCCTAATGTTTTAAAGAATTATTAATTTTTTTTAAAGAAGTATTGCAATATTCATTGCTGATCACAGGTTCTTGAAAATGGGTTAGAAATAATTCCCAGGACTGCTAAATTGTTTTTCTTTGTTGTGGAAAGAATTCATTCATTATTAACTGAATTCTTAAAAACATCACGTTTAAGTTTTTTCATTTTTTTGCCCTTAAATTAAAAATAATCTCTGAACAGGCCAAAATAACATGCTAATATGAATAATCTTCTTCTGCCACACTTTGTAATGGAAGCCATTCAATCTGTTGTCCTTCCTTAGACAAATGGAAATATATTTATTAGCATTAGTAAGATACCAATGAGTTATTTATTTGGACTTTTTATGCTGAGTAGATTTTAAATGCTATGCTATTTTCTTTGTTGATTTGACTTCTTAAAGCTGAGTAATAAAATGTTGAGAAAGATTTTACTAAGATAATAGCTGTTTTTCAAAGGTTATTTGACTCATTATTTCAAAATTTCACTTTCTAAATGAGTGCAGTTTGATCTTTTTTCCTTGTTCTTGATGAATTGGTTTTGGTGAGAGCTGTAAAACAGGATTATTCACTGATTAGATACAAAAAGCAATGTATCAAAGTGGAGTCATACTTCAAATTATAAAGTACTATATATTCAGTTTGCTATTAAGGAAATCTTTCGATGACTTTCAGACAACATAGCTTTTGTACATATTTTGATATAATTGATAATGTTGCCTCTAAAGGTTTAAGAACAAGTAAAAGAGTATCTAAATTCCCTACAAGGGCCAAACTGAACAAAGAGACAAAGAGAAACCTACACAGATTAATTAGAACTGTTTAGTTTCTCAGCTGAAAAATTGGTATAGAGAGACAATGAATAGAAGCATATAATGGTATCCAGTGGATCCTAGTCTAGGAACCTGCACAAGTGTATTCATAGAAATTAAATATTCTGTTATAACTATTCTAACATACTGTCCTGAACTAGATTGATATTTACTTTAAACAAGTAAACATCAAAGACCCTTTGATGGCCCTTTGCCATCATTAAAGAGCAAATTCTGTAGTGTCAGTACAGTTTGAAAGCTATTTTAACTACACACAACTGGGCAATGAACATTGAAATAATGTGTTGGAATTCACCTCTCAAGAGAGGTTTGACATATCTCCATTTTTTACAGATTTCCTACTGAAATCTTCTCAGATTCATATATCACATAGAAATATTATTTTTATCTATACTTATACATAAAAATATAACACATAAGTATGTGAGTTGCCAAGAATTATTTTATTTACTTATAACGATCTGCCTCTGGCACAGAAAAAAAAAATCAGCAGTTCTGTTTCTTGACTTTTAACAGAGTTTCAGTTGAAAAACAACATCCTTTTCTGTCAAAATAGGAAGCTTAATTCAACTTCATTAGGGCTTTAACTCTAGTGTTAAGGAGGGGCCTCGAGAATGCCTTGATCAGGACATTTGGAAAGCAAAACGTTTAGGCTCTGAGCTTCTAAATTAATAGAAGAAGACACAGACAAAGATATTGAGACATGTTTGGGAGGATTTAAGGGTGTGATTTTTGAGTGTTTTTAACATATTGGAAGAATTTAGGTGTGCTTTTTTAGTAATTTTGTTTGGTTTGTGGTTTTTTCAACAGCAGTGTTTTAATCTTTTATAAGCGATACTCTTTTTTCATACTTTGATCTGTAGGTGTTATACAGAAAGCAGATTTCTCATTCCTTCATTCTAAATGATGATGGCTTGATTCAAAATTTGGTTCAACCACATTATTTTTCAGTAACTTACCATCACTGGAGAATGATCATAATAAATATATAAACATTTTAATCCCTTATTTTCTAGAATTTTATTGGGGTTTTTTTTGTTTGTTGGTTTGGGTTTTTTTGGTTTGTTTTTTGGTTTTTGGTATTTTATTTCCTTTTTTTTTTTAAGGCAAACCACATCTATTGGTCACCAGAAAACATCTATTCTATCTTGGTATAAAATTAACTATATGCATTTTCTTCTAGTATTGTGAATTTAACTATTAAAAGTCTTTTCTATATCATCACTGCATCTGTCGTTAGATATGGCACTCTCCATCAGATCATTTATGTCCTTATTTTGTCCTTAAATTGGTACAAGGTCTACTCATTAATAAATTTACTAAGGACATAAATAATTTTAATTGTGCTAAATTCTCTTAAATTTTACATACATTGATTACAATATTTTCTTCAAATTTCTAATTTCTGTAATTCTTATACTGTTATTTCCTGTTCTTTGAAAAGTCAACATTTAAAAGCAATCATAATTTCAATGTCACTTTTCCATCTTTACAAGATCAAACTTATCTTCCCTTCTCTTTTGCTTGCCAACTTTGTGAGAGTTGAGCTAAATTTCTTCTGTCTGTTACAACAGTGCCGCTTTTATCTTTCCAAGAAGTTTGGCATGGGAATAGTGGTTGACTCAGGTTTTTAGGTCCTACACCTAATATTTGGCAAGTGTCTTAAGGAGAAAACAGATAATTTGTTTTTTTACCCTTGACTGAATAATATTCATCCAGAATGTGCTGTATACATGGAGTGGCTATACTGTTCTGCCGACAATCAGCAGTGCTTTGGCCACAAAGCGAGTTGATAACATCACCATCTCTTTTGCCAACTTTCAGTTTTCCATACATTTTAAAATGTTGTTTCTGGGAATTTGTCAGCTAAAGCAAATCCCTCTATTTTCTTTGGCATGAATGGGATTATTTGTCAGAGAATATTAATGACACAAAAGTGTTTGGATGTACATTGCCCCCTCCATGGGCACTCCAGAAAGCTTTTGAAAGCATTAACCTCAGTGAATATAGATAGCACTGTAATGGATAATTTTTAAATTACATGCTATGAGACCTCATGGACCTGTCTGTGGACAGAAGTTCCTGAAATGAATAACCTTGGCAATTTTACTTGCTATGAATAGGCTGATGTCAGGGTTTCATCCCAGCGGGCAACCAAGCACTACACAGCCACTGGGTCACTTCCCCACCATCAGGACCACAGAAAGAACTGGAAAGATAAAAGAGAACATGTACATTGAGATAAAGACTTTTTACAGGAGAAACAAAAGTTGTGCACACAAGCAAAGAAAAACAAAGAATTAATTATTTTCTTCTAATGGGCAGGCAGATGTTCAGCCATCTCAGGAGTGTCCACTGTGTGTAACAGTGACTTGGGAAGACAAATGCCACCACTCCAAACATCCCCTTATTTCTTCCTCTTCTCCCCACTTCATATACTGAACATGATGTCACATAGTCTGGAGTATCCTTTTGGTCAGCTGGGGTCCCCTGTCCTGGCTGAGTCTCCTCCCAATCTCCTCCCAATGCACTCACAACATCCTTGACAGTGTGGCTGTAAGAAAAGAAGAAAAGGCCTTGTATCTAGGTGAGTCCTGCTCAGCAATAACACAAACATGTCTGTATTATCAACCCTGTTGTTGATAATTTGTTCAGCACAAATCCAAACCCAGCCCTATACCAGCTACTGTGAAGAAAATTAACTCCATCCCCACCACAACCAACAGGAATGACAAACAGAAAATAGTGATTTTATGAAGTTAGAAGTAGAGGAGCAAAAAAGGATCAACAGGCTTTTAGAAAATCTTCAAATCAATATTGGGAGTGCAAGTCATTTACACATTTGGTGAAGACATGGGGATGTGGTACAGAGGAGTTTAAAATGGGGGCAGAAGATACAATCTTTTTCGTATTTGAAATAAAAGTTTTATCAGCTACAGACTTTTGGCTGACATTTCAAATTATATTATGTCAAAACTTGCGATATCCTTACTGTGTAAGTGTAACCTTACAACTTGTACTCAGTTTGTAAAAGGTTTGTGAAGCCACATTTCCTAATATACTCTAATCAAAATATTTTTGCCTCTGTGTTTTGCCTCTGGGAAATTCTAAATCAAGATTATTTACCGAGTACTTAAAGATGTTTTCTGGAAGAAAAATCAAAAAAAAACATTTATTATACATCACATACTGCTGTCACTCCTTTAAACCACTGCATGAAATGCAGGGTATTTATATAAAATCACCAGAAAACTATGCCTAATGTAAATGAGACCGTCTGTTTCTTCTTCCTACAGTCACTTTATGTTTGGAGAGGTTTCAGAGATAGACTGTGAAGCAGAATGGTATACTATAGTAGTATAGACTATAACCAATGTATAATTACGCTAGATCTTCTATATATCTTTTTAATAAGCTATGATCTTCAATAATATAAATCCTAATAGGAAAAGACTAGACCAGCCCACTGATCCAATTCAGTAAATTTTAGGATTCATCATCAGAAAGTCCTTCCTGTAGAAAGAAGAATACACCTCCACTGAAGCTGCACTCAGGGAATTCTTAATTTACAATGAGGCACTATGGTACCAGTTGGGGGCAAAATTAAACAATTATTAGCCACCAAACAACACATAAATACACACACACAAAAAGGTATGTTGTTTAAGCCACTTAATTACGAAAATATATGGCTATAAAGTTTAGAAGAAATCAATTTCAGGCATACCTTTCCCCTTTGTTCTGCATATCAAAAATACCCTGATAATATTAATTGTAACAAAGCAACTCTCTAAACAACACCATATAGTTCATTCTATGATTAGCCTGTGCAGTACAGCTGGGAACATCCCACTGCCTCAGCAATTTTTAGTTGTGACTCTAGCCCCATTGAGGAGGAACCACTTCTAGTTCCCATTGAACATAACCCCAGATAGCTGGAAATCATAAGCTGCCGCGGATTGTGGGTATTACAGCGGCAAGGGGCCGCAGCAGTTCCCCCTCAGGAACTCAATCGACCTCGGCGGTGGTGTCAATGGACACCAAGACAGAATGATGGAGAGAGACAGCTCTTGGGGTAAACTAAAGAGGTTTATTGAAGGCAGCAACAGAAGAGAAAACACCCCAGCAGAACAGAACAGAACCCCGAGCAGTGCTCCGGCCCTGGGTTTTATACAGGCACTTAGGAGAGGGGTAAAGGGAGTGGCAAAGTAACAATCACACAATGGGGAAAGTATCCAGGGTAGTAATAGAGGTGGGGAAAGACACCTTGAACCAATTGGGGAAAAATAGGGAGGGGATTACAGTGGCCGGAAAAAGTAACATTCACAAGCTAAAAATAACTTCCGTGAGGGACAGCAAAGAAGCATAGGAATATTAATGAGGTGGGGGTAATACATACACAACTGGGGAATGCAATTAGGGAATATAATACAAATATACAAAAATCAAATCAACTTTAAATAAACTGAATCATGGACTACCACAATAAGCTGAATAAACTTTATTTGAAAATTATAATATTGCAGATTATGTACAGAGGACCCTGCTGAGATAGTTGGCATGAAATGAAAAACACAATTCTTGAAAATACTTTGGTTTTGATCCACCTGGTTCAACAAGCTAAGATGATGTTTGGTTTCTTGTATAGCCACAGTTGATGCAAAATATTCTTTCTTTAAATACACTTCTCTACAGGGGATGAGATTTTTGTTAAGGCTTGTGAGATCACCACCCAGACTGAAACTTCTCCCCAGATGCTTTATGTATTCATATATTTGATGCTTAATCAAGTTATCCATTTTTGACACCTCTAAGTATTGACTTTTACTATACAGAATGTCTCCTGATATGGTCAGGTAGAGGCATCTTCCAGCTGGAGAGTAATGGCCTAGAGCTTAGTCTCCTTAAATCTGGTAAAAGGATGGGGGTTCTGGAAGGAAAAAAATCATAAATTGGACAAAAACTTTATTGTTTTATGTAACAGTCTATTTACCTCTGTGCATAGCCTTTACAACATGAGATCTGTTAAAAGAACTTCAGTGGATGAAGCAAGTCTCCTATTTTGCTACCAAGAAAGTTGAAAATGTCAGCTCTAAATATTAATGGTTTCTTATCCTTTTTAGTATTTACTTTGTTTTAGTTCATAATACAGTTCCAACCAGGAACAGATTAAAAGCTACTCCATGTGTATTTTTTGTTCTTTTCTGCCTTTTAAAATGAGAATTTAATTTTCTAGATTTCAGCAGTTTCCCAGCTCATCACAAAATGATGTTCCACTTCTTTCTTTTTCACAGGATGATGACTGAGAAAAGAGAGGAGATAACTGCTTGGTGCTGTCTAATCAGAACCAACCTACAGCTGAGCTGATCATGAATTTTGTGCAGCAGCAGAGGAATAATACTTAAGGGAATTCTATGGTGATCTGTAGCTAAAAAGAAATCACACTTTCAGCATTTTGTTCTCAACATGGATGTGTTTCACAGTGCATCACACTGAGCACAACCACATGGTAGGACTCCAGTTTTTAGCATGCTTTTTGATGAAGGGAATGTTTTGTCAGTCACACATATTTCTGGCATAGAAAATAACTCTTTCAGTTCATGAGAAATTTTCATTTGTTTGAATTTTTGTGATCAAACCAAAAGTTTCATTAGTAGATGCATTCCAAATATTTGGTATAAATAAATATATATATTAAAGTCTGTTTAATATATATATTTATTTTAAACATATATATTATGTTTAAAGTCTGATCCAAAAAAAATCTGTGGGTTTAAAATTTTATTTTATTTTTCTCTTCTTGCATTCTTATATTCTTCAGGATCAGAGGGCTGTCTGGGGTTGTCTCAACAGCCCCTTACATATTTGGTGTAAAGTTTCCTGTTCTTACTGATACCTCTAGATCTTAACAGAACCATAGTATCCTTTAGTAGCAGAAACAGAGTCAGCTTTTGTTCTTTGCCTCCAGAGCATGATTAGAATTTTATGAGTGTTGTACTACTAAAACCTTGGACACTATTTCTGATCTCCTGGGCCTTTCTGGCTGACTTGATCTGTCAGTCAGAGCAAGGTTTCCCAAATCCTCACTTCTGAGAGCTCAGTTCTTCAAAACTGCACTAAACAATCTGCCTGAAGCTTAGAAATTGTAAACGTGTTATTTCCATAATTATATTTTTACATGTTGTCATTTTGCAATTTGCTTTCCATCCATCTGTGCTTGCAAAAATTCATTTCAAGATACAAAGGAAGGTGAAACCCCCACAAAATTAAATAAATAATATTCTTGCCATTTTTCTGTCATGCCCTGACAATAATTATTCCTAGAATACATCAGATATCATAATTCTTACACTGATACTGCATTCTCTTTGTAAATGATTAATAGCATAAAACATATATGAAGCTATCTGTGTCCAATGAGACCAGCTGAAATTCACATAGTTAATAATGTTAAGTGTGTCATTATGTATAAATGTGATGGATACCTTGCCTAAGTACCAAATGCACTTCAGCTGCTCTCTCACTGCCACTCCCCAACAAGACAGAGGGAGAAAATAAGATGAAAAAGCTCATGGGTCAAGATAAAGATGAGAGATCAGCTACGAAATATGGTCATGGGTAAAATAGACTCATTTTGGGAAAAAGCTGAGTGGAGTAGTTGTGCAGGAGTGACACTCCTCAGGGCTGGGCCTTGGGACCAGCACTGTTTAACATTTTTGTCAGCTATATGGACAGTGGGATTGAGTGCACCTTCAGCACTTTATTGACAGCCATATGGTGAGATTGACATGCTGGAGGGAAGGGTTGGTATCCAGAGGGACCTGGACAGGCTTGAGAGGTGAGCCTGGATGGACCTTGCAAAGTTCAAAGAGGCCAAGTGCAAGATCCTGCACATGGGTGTGTGCAATCCAAGCACAAACACAGACTGGACAGAGAATGAATTGAAAGCAGCTCTGAAGAGAAAAATTTGGGGTTGTTGGTTGACAAGAAGGTCAACATGACCTGGTAATGTGCACTTGAAGCCTAGAATGCAAACTATGCTTGGAGCTGCATCATAAGCAGCATGTCAGGAGATCAAAGGTGGTGATTCTGTCCCTCTTCTTCAGCTCTGGGGTCCTCAATACAAGAAAGATGTGAATCTGTAGAAGCAAGTTCAGAAAAGAGCCACAGATGATCAGAGGTCTGGAGGACCTCTTCTATGAAAACAGGTTGAGAGAGTTGTTCAGCCTGAAGAAGAGAAGGCTCTGAGGAGAACCTATAGCACCTTCCAGTACGTAAAGGGGGCTACAAGATCTGGAGAGGGATTTTTACAAGGACTTGTAAGGATCAATGCCTTTAAACTGACAAAAGGCAGGTTCAGATTAGGAAGAAAGTCTTAACTGTGAGAGCCATGAGGCACTAGAACAAGTTGCCCAGAGGAGTTGTGGATGCCCCATCCCTGGAAGTATTCAAGGCCAGGTTGGATGGGGCTTTGAGCAGCCTGATACATTAGAAGGTATCCCTGCCTGTGGCATGGAGTTTGGAAAGAAAAGATCTTCAGGATCCCTTTTAACCCAAACCATTCTATGATTCTAAGATTCTATGTATTGAGCATCTCACATTGCTCTCAGACATCTCAGTTGAACAAAGCTCTTCTTTTTAGTCAGGTGAGATATAAGTCTGTCATAAGTAGTTCCAGTACCTACAATGGCTGATACATATGCTTTATCTTGTGTGCCTATTTTAGGATAAAATGGATAATCATCCAGAGGTATTTAATTGTTTTTAATGATCAAAATGGGGATATCAGTCTTAATCATTGTGTAGAGTGTAAATCATATGTTCAATTTTCCTGGGTTGTTCCCACTTTTATTCCTTTTTTTCCTTTTATTCCTTTTATTATAGGATATTGATTTATCCTATAAAACAAAACAAAACCAAGAAAAAAACCAACAAGACAAACCCTTTATTGAGTCAGGCCTAGAGTAATATCTTTAAAACTATTGCTCTCAAAAGTTATGCAGTGCCAAAAGAGGAAAAAACCTTATCTACTTCTGTTACTTGTTTGAAAAGGGAGAAGAAAGAAAACAATTATCATCAAAGGCATCGTGATCTCAGCTGGTGATCATCCCATAACAGCAGATAACAAGCCCATTATACTTAAGCAGAAAACAGCAACCTTTCATTCAATAGTTTCCAAAAATATATGTTAAGAATTTTGAATTTTCTTTTTCCCTTCAATATTTTGAAGACAAAATATTAACAGATAAGTTCATGAGATAATATGTGGGGTTTTTATTCCTTAACCAACAGGCACTTGTTACTGAAAACAAAATTACTACAACACAGCAAAGTTCCTGATCAATCTTTACAGTTCAGTGCCCTCCACTGTGAACAAATAAATGGTATGTGTGAAAGATAATTAGATAGTGGCTTGGAAATAATATTATATCATCACAGCAGAGAGTCACAGGTCATGCCCATACTGTGCAACAGAGGGAACTGCAGACTTCCTTAACTGGCCCTGACTGATTCAGCTCTGCAGCAAGCAGCAGGAGAGTTAAACCCAAGCTGTATTCTGTTTGGGCTGATTAATCATGCTAACAGGGATATAGTGTTACTGGGACTGAATCATAAAAACATGCTGTGTGTTATGCTCCACCATGGAGAAATGACTGCTTGAGCCAATGAGAATGAATATCTCTATCAAAATATTGTATTCTGTTGCACAGTCTTTGTAAGTTTCAAAGGGGCTTTTTCCAGGATTTGTTTTATTGCAAGAAAATAGATTTGGGTTAGTTCTTTCTCTTTCAGGAGGAATTATATGAGTGTTCTTATTAAAATAAATTAAGGGATCTCTTAACTAGAAGTGAATTTTGGAATAATCAGTAATTTTTTTTCTTCAAATTTTAATGTTTCTTGTGATAATGTGACTTTAGTTTGCTTTGAATAAACTGTCTTCTGATGTTGCCATACAACTTCTTGGATTTCAGGGCTTTAATATGACAGTTTTCAAAAACAATTCGGAAAAGTAAGATCATAGAGTGCAACCTTTCATTGAGCATCACCTTGTCAAGGAAACCATAGCTCTAAGTGCTGTGTTCAGTCATATCTTGAATACTTCTAGAAAAGGTGACCACTTTCCTTGAGGGACCACTATAAAGCTTAACCACCATTTCAGTGAAAAAAAAAAATTCCTAATATCTAATCAAAATTTACCCTGGTACAAGTTGAGGATTGATTTCCTCTTATCCTGTCACTTGTTACCTGGGAGAAGAGACTGACATCCAGTTCACTACTTCATCTTTTCAGCTAGTTGCAGAGAGTGAGACAGTCTCCCCTGAGCCTGCTTTTCTCCAGGTGAAATAACTCCAGAGACAGCTGCTCTTCATAAGACTTTCTCTCTGCAGACTCCTTACTTTGTTGCTCTTCTCTCAATACAGTCCAGAGCTTCGATGCCTTTCTTGCAGTGAGGGGCCCAAAACCAGCACAACTGCTATGAGGTATGACCTGATCAAATATAGGGGGATGATCACTGTCCTTGTCTGCTGGTTACACCACTGATGATATAAGCCAGGCCAACACTGGCTTTCTTGGTCACCCGGGCACAAACTGGCTCATGTTCAGCTGCTCACATTCAGCTGCTCACATTCAGCTGGCTGTTGACCAGCACTCCCAGGTCCTTTTCTGCTGGGCCACTTTCCAGCCACTCTGCCCCCAGACTGTAGATCTGCATGGGGTTGTTAGGACCCAAGTACAGGACCTGGCACTTGGCCTTGTGGAACCTCATGCAGTTGGTCCCAGCTCATTGATCCAGCGTGTCCAGAAACCTCTGCAGAGCCTCTTGCCCTCCCCAGATTGACACTCTCACCTAACTTGATGTGTGCAAAATGACAGTTGATGTCTTCTATCCCTTCACTCAGGAAGTTGATGAAGATATTTAATGGGACTGGCTCCAATACTGTGTAGCAGAAGGGAATACAGGCAGCCTCACCCCTGATAAGTAACGGCTGTATCCAATAAGGATGAGTGAGATAAAAGAGGGGGGTTAGCTGGAAAGGGGAGGATCAGCATGGAGAGGTAGCTTTGAGGAGCATGAAGGAGAGAATCAGGATGCTGGGGAGAGAGAGAGAGTCACTGCTGTGGGATCAGTCTGGATCTGCAGTTAGAGCCTATTGTTGCAACCTGCAGTTACAGTCTAACTAGGTAAAAGCCTGCAGTCAGAATCTGCAGACTGATACCTGCAGTCAGATTTTAGCAGGAAATAACCAGCAGTCAGAGGCTGCAAGGGAAACCTACAGTAGTTGTTTGTTGCAGCCAGAATCAGTGAATATCTGGAATCAGGATGGCTGAGCTGTAAAGAGGAATAAACCAGGACCCCTTTCATGCTGTGATAAACAAGAAGTCTGTGTCTTGGCTTATTTTTCCCCTCTAATAAGAGGGCTGCTGTAACAATTCTGGGTCCTAGGGAACATGTTTGTGACCAGCCACTACTAAGTGGATTTAACTGCATTCACCACAACTCTCTGGGTGAAGTTCCCACTTTCCTAAGAATACTATTATTTGAAGATTATGAAGTGAAAAAGACAATCATTTTCTATCCTGTCAAGACAAGTTATGTGTGTAAAAGTTTCAAACAAACTCCATACTAAATTCCTGAGTCAGAGAAGAACAGTTTTACAGCAATTCAAACACTGATTCTCATGCATTATCAATTGCTTTAGCTTTCCTTTATTTTTGTCAATATTTTGAAAATAGGATTGGACAGGCAGGTGAGTGCACTCTTGTGTCCTAAGCAGAGTAATTTAATAGTGATAATAAAAAGAAAAAGTGAGCTATTCTGAGCTTGCAAAATACTACTGCTCATACAATACCAGATGTGTGCAAAGCACACTAAATTTTCCTTGTGCCATAATATTTGTTTCAGTTTCTTTAGTAGAATAAAAATGTTACATATTTTATAGGCTTATAAATGTGAAACTTTCATAAAGTACATTCAGTAAGTTGCCAAATAAATCAGGAACATGTTTTAAAAATGTATGAACAGTTGCCTGCTTTCATATATAAATTCACTTTAAAAAATCTGTGTATGTCAATATAGTAACTGAATTAAAGCTGTATATCTAACCTACAGTCCTCCTAGCTTTTCTGTAAATCTTCATTGTCAGAAAAACAAACCTTTAGCTGAAAACTTATGATAATGGAGACTTCTTTCTTCAGTAACTTTTTTTTTTCACTCTGATAGTAGCCACAAAGTGACATACAAGGTCTGAAAGTACCACCAAAATCAATATTTAATGAAGTGTGATTGCTGACTTCTTTTTCTTGGTGTGCAGTAAAAACAAATGTTTTGATTGTAATTTGCAACCTGTATCCACATTTATTAACACAATAGAACATCACAGTAGGAAAGGGAAGAGCCAAACATAGAATTACAAATCCATTTTACAAATAAAGCTGTTGCCAATTCCATGTTAGTGTGCTCTTAGGTTCAATTTTCTAGTTCTCTTTTGCATTCACAATGCTTATTCACAAGGCCTAGCTAAAATCTTCCCAGTTATGGAGATAATTTTCATGTAGGCAAGTGATTTTTATAGGCATCAAAGAAAGCTATGCAGTCATCAAAGACAGTAAAGGCTGTATTTAGGGTTCATCTATTTTTTTTTTTACATGGCAAATTTCTACATCCTTTACCATAGTTTTAGAGCACTCAGTACAAGGATGGGGCTATAAAACCACCTTGTATTCCTGAGATTGTTGAGTAATGGTCTTATCCACAGTGTATGCTGAGATTAGTGTTTCGTGTATCGCCATCTGACACTATTCAGGTGTCAGGGGAGCCATTTCCATGTCTTTCTCTGGAATGATGACAAGAAAGATCCAGTCAAAGAAAAAATACCATAAGGTGTTCTTGAGGGCTTCTTCTAAGGGTTGGTACTATGGTTGCTATTACTTGAGTAGGGCAAAGTTATTCAGATGACAGCATTATCCAGACCTTACAAGTGTGTAGGGACAGCAGGGAATATTTTCACTTCTTGCTGTAGCCCTAGCACAGATAAGTATGTAAGCTAAATATACATAACTCAGCTCTTCACTGTTGGAAAAATGCTTATGTTGTAATGATTCTCAGCAATTTCAGGCTGAAGAAAGATGAGTCTGAGATAATTCAGACATCTTAATTACTGTAAAAGGCACTGTGGTAGACAATCACCAAGATGTGAATGCAACTCTTGCCCTTTTCGAGTCTTACTCTCACATCTTTGTGAATATTTTCATAATTCTAGATAGCTCCAATGCTACCAGCAGTTTCTAATTTCTCTTTTTTTTCCTCAGAATAAACAGTACCTAATAATACAGATGATCCTACTGAAATAGTATTTTTGTTAATGGTGCAAAATCATAATGAGATTTTACCCCATATTATCCCTAAAATCGAAATGTAATGCTTTTGTTTTAAAAGAAATTTAGCAAGATGAAAAATTGGACAGGTTGCAGAATTCAAATGGTTGTATTAATTCTGTGAAGTCAAGATGACTCTTCACCACCTGTTTTGTTCTTGCAGAAGAGGACCTGGAATCCCAGTGGACAAGTTAAACATGAATCTGCAGTGTAGCTTTGTAGGGGAGAACCTCTGCCTGAGCATCACAAGATGAACCAGTTAGAGTAATGCCATCAGGTTTGGGGTGGTGATTTCTCCCCTCCATTTAGCACTTGGGAGAGTAGTTCATCAGGATGAGAATCATCATGCTCAGGGTTGGAGTACGTGACGTGTGAGGAGAAGCTGAGAGCTGGGTCTAAGGTAAGAGGAGATATAATTGTGTTTCAGCTATTCAGTGATAAAGTGTCACGGTGAGATTTTACTGGTTGCTGAGCGTTCATATTAAAGTAGAAGGTTTGCACCTTCTCACCCTCCTTTCATGTGAACACCAGCTCTGTTCTATAAACATAGCCTTTGTTTTCACATTCCGTGCTGGGACAAACAAGACTGTGTGACAGTCCCCTTGACGAATGTGGTGAGAGGTGGGAATGCCCACTCTCCAATCCATGGTCACCTTGTGAGAAGTATAAAATAGGCAGTAATAAACAAGGCAGGCATTTTCTCCCCTGCTGCTCCAAACTCCAGACTCCAGTGTGTCTTTCTGGCAAGGCTCACAGCGACATCAAAGTACAGGGGGGAAGACTTGAAAGTCCTCCTGAGGTTGTACAGTGATAGGACAAGAGACAATGGAGACTCAAGATGCTATATAGGAAATTTCAATTAGATCTGGAGATTTTTTTTCATGAGGATGGTCTAACATCATGACAGGCTGCTGAAGAAATTGTGGAACCTTTGAAGAAATTGTGGAGCTTCATCCTTGAAGCTGCTCATAACTCATCTGATCAGAGCTGTGAGCAACCTGATATATGCTGGCCTTTCTCTGAGCAGGTGGATGGACCAGATGTTCTTCACATGACCACCCCAATCTATCATACACTAAAATGATATAATTATATGATTACAGAAAAACTTTCAAATTTGGAAAGTTATCTAGTGCTGTTTCTGTGACATGTAATCTATCAAACCAGTCATTTCCTTACATAATTTTATTAAATTGGTCAAGCATGACTCCCCCTTAGTGAATTCATGCTGACTATCCTTGATGATTTTCTTTCATTCATATGTCTACAAATGGCCTCCAGGATTAGCTGCTTCATGAAATGCTGAGTGTATCAACTACATTCCTAAGTTACTTAAATGAATACATAAATTATTTACATAAATTTGTCATATATGCAAATTTGTATTTGGTTGAACACCTTTGAAATATAAGATCATTGAAAATTTATCATTTAATTCTAAAATTTAAGGTTGTAGATGTACTAGATAAATCCTTATCCTACAATATATTGAGGCACAAATTTATGTGACACATCTCTAAGAAAAATATCTGTTAATAAATCACCTGGTGTACAATATGCAATTCAGTAGTAGGTTGGCATAGAAACTAGGTTCAACATTCTCCCTAGCAGAGAGAAAGCAATACAAAATCTTTAACATTTGCAAGCTGTTACTCTTAACTACCTTATACTCTCAGAACTGAGGTTTACTGTCTAGAGACACTTATAGGAAACTAAGCCAAATAAATCAAGATGACTGTAATTCTTACCATGAATACATACTGGCTTCTTTCCAAAATAACTATAAAATGTTGCAGTTGATGGTTTGGCTTCGCTGTATATTTTGTCTTTATTATTACTTCAATCCACACTCTGAAATCCCCTGTTTAGCTGAAGGGATCCTTCAGAGTTGAGCTAATTTGATCAATATTGCTAAAGTGAATGTTGCTGTTGCTCAGGACAATAATACTTAGGAGACTACAGCAAAACTCCTCACTCTTCATATGTTATGTGATTTTTTTGCAGTGATTTCGCTCACCCTGCTTTTATAGAGTTTCAGTAACTTAAATGGGACAATATGATCCAACCTCTGTAGTGCAGATTGACTGATCATATAAAATGGATATGCTGTCCCATTAAGGGAGATACCATTACATATGTAAATGTCACCACTGGAGATGGTGTTTAGAGACCAAACCCTACATTTATTACAACCCTGTAGTCAGCCCTAGACAGATAAATTAATCAAGTTATATAAATCTGGTCTTCAGTTTGTAACAAAATTCTTCCAACTATCAGTCATGAGAATTAGAGGAAAATAAAAAAGGACAATGGTAGATAATATTTAAGAAAATTAGTAGATGTATCTTATTATAGGTATTATTTTTCAAGTATATATTTTGATTATGTCTAGACTGAATATGTCTAAAATACTATGATTGCAGCTTCAGGGAACAAGCTCTATTATGCATATGTAAACCTCTTTTGAAAATGAAAGTGGAATAGAATAGATTATTTTAAATAATTTCAAAAGTCACCAGTGATTTGTGTTAGTAGATTTACAATTTTTTACCTCAAATGTTAAATACTTTTTAGAATAATGGTGATTTTTAGGTCAGATGACAATATATATACATTACTTGTATATATATGGGGTTTTTTTCCATGTTTAAAAGAGGAGCCTAATAGTGACCAGAGTGCATATTAGAAAAAGAGAGATGGAGAGTGATAAATGGTAGAAACTTCATTTTTGCTTTTTTATGAAAATATTCCTAACTCTGTGCATTTCTATTTCTTGGTATGAAAGCACAGAAACTGGAGAGAAGAAATATTGTAATAGGAAATGTTATTATATTGAGATATAACAATAACAGAGTAAATAGTATTGCTTTTCCATTCAACTATAAATAATCTTTTTAAGAACCACTTTGTTATTTTTAAGTGGCAAATATTTATTTTTGTTTCTGTGAACATTTTAGGAAAATAATTTGTTTATTTTAAATTCTTCAAGTATATAAAATAAAAACCAAACTATTAAATCTGTTTTGTTTTGTTTGTTTGTTTTCCTTAATTGTGTCCATATTTTCACCCTTTGATGGACACAACCTTGATTACTGGAGTTGGTTCAGTGTTATAGATACCATGCAGTACCTAACTCCAGAATTCTAGGTGCTGCCCACCAAAACATTAAATGCTATCCAAGCCTAAAATCTTTTCTCTTTCACTGCTTTTATCAACAAAAGTGGTATTTTATATAATGCAATGTAAAGTTCCTTGAATTATTAATGGCTCAGAAAAAATAGAGTATAATGTATACTTTATCTGTAGAGTAAAGTAGAAGGAAGCTAAGAGGAAATAATTGCATCTCGGGAAAACTCAGCAGTGATATCTCTGCAAAAATGGCTGAAGGCATGTCTTTTTTTCACCTTATGTTATAATTTAATGCACTCAATAAGACATTATAATGAAAGAAACAGTATTATGAGAGAAGGTTATGAAATTTGGTATAGTCTCTGGAAGATTTGTTTCTTATATTGATATTTTTGGGTTGTGACAGATGAAACACTGATAGTTTATATATATTATTATTTTAAGCTGTACAAGGTTTGCCTCAAGCCACAACAGTGATTCTCAAAATGATAGGAAACATTTAATCAGATGAAAGACACTCTAACTATGCTAAAACAAAATATGTAGTTAAGTTTAGAAAGATTAGAATGTCGGAGTTCACACATCTTTCTTGAACCATGAGGAAACAGAGGAAGCAGAATTTCCTTTTACCTTCAGAGGTGATTACCTATAATCTTAGGGTAAAAATCTATGATTGAGTCATAATCTTTTAGCATTTCATGTTGTTTAAGGAGGGTATCTACATACCATATTGGTAGCTTTGTCATAAAATGTAATTTACATTAAACAAATTCTACACAAATAATGTAGGAATATAGGATATTTTGGTCTTCTGTAGACATTTGAAATCCCCGAAGACTAGCTTAATCATGGCTGCAATGACTCAAGGTCTCACAAGGACTTTTGTGAACTGTCCAGTTATAGTGGCCAGAGAGAAGATAAAAGCCGAAAGGTTGGAGAAGAGAGTAGGAAGAAACATCCCCATTGTCCAAAAAACTTAATCTAAAAGTAAAGGTAGATTAAGGTCTCTCACCTGAAGTTGTACCTATCTTATTCTATTTTCCATTTATATAGATTTTTGGCTTATTCTCTTTATTTTGACTCTGATCTAATGTTATTTGTCTCAACAACTTTTTGTACTCAGAGATTAGCCTAATTCAGTAGCAGAGAACACCTTATTACAGTGGTTTTCCTTACAGCTTCCTTTTCAATTTGTCATAATTGAACCACAGCCAGCAACTAAACCCCCCCCTCCCCCACCCCAATTGCTCAATCATTGCCCCTCAGTGGGATGGAGGAGAGAATTGTAAAGTTAAAACTGAGGAAACTCGTGGGCTGAGACAAAGACAGTTTAATAGTCAAGGCAAAATCTACACATGAGAGCCAAGCCGAGAATTAATTCACCACTTCCTGTGGGCAGGCAGGTGTTCAGCCATCTCTAAAAAGCCAGGCTCCATCATGCTAGCAGTGCTTAGGAAGACAAACACAATTACTCCTGCTTCCTCCAACATTATATGCTGAGCATGATGTGATACAGTCCTTGTTCCTTTGGTCACCTGGGATCAGCTGTCCCAGATCAGCCCCAGACACTGTTCAGTGTCTCCTCTGAACTCCTGCACAGGTGGGGTGGGGTGAGAGGCAGAAAAGACCCTATGTGAGCACTGCTCAGCAATAATGCAAACATCCCTGTGTTATCAACACTATTTCCAGCACAGATCCAAAACACAGCTCCATAACAGCTACCACAAAGAAATTTAACTCTATCATAGTCAAAACCAGCATAAAATTCTAGATGAGTAAGAAGGTGATCTGCATGCCATATTTTGTTGCATTCAGAAAGGCTATAGATTGCAATGTCAGTACACGTGTAAACCTTAAATTATAATGAAAATATATCTCATTGTTTTCTCCCAAGTGGGCTGAAAGGAAACCAAATGGGAATCATACTTTACTAACTTGCCTTTGTTTACTGCCTTTATGCTTGTGACAAATAAGCTCATGCTTCTTTTGTCACTGATGGCAATAAAAAGTAATATATCACAGTCAGTGGAACTTGAAAAGAATAAAGGCAGAGTCCATTGCAAAGTCCTTGAAATAAGTGGAAATACTTACATTGTCCACTGAAGGAAATAGCACCTGTACTGCAATACAAGAAATTCCTTTTTTAAACGTCATGGTTTCTCATCCTCTAAAATCAGTTTAGAAAGATAGTTCTGCCACTACATGAAGAAAATGATTACTAACTCTTTATGCTGAGTAAGTGTGCAAGATAATGAAACATTATTAAATGATTCAGAGAGTACTTGTTATAGGCATGCAGCTGAGATCCCATTTGACGCTAGAATAAAAGCCTTTAAGTCTCATAGGAGTTTTCCATCAAATGCAATGGGCTTTATCTCAGTCCTTAGAGAAAAGACTGAGGGACTGAGGGCTGGGTTGTTTGTTTGGTTTTGGGTTTTTTGGGTTTTTTTGGGGGGGTTAGTTATTTGTTTGGGATTTTTTGTGTGTGTGCATATATCTCACAACAATAGCCTTCATTCTATTAGAAGTTCATAACATTAAAAAAAAAAAAAAGCATTAGGGAAGGGATAAAAAGAGAACATTGAAGTATAAAATACATTCATTAGCAAAGACATCTAGAATCCTGGAAATATGTGTGGCAAATACACCATAAGCCACTGTACAAAATCTATGCCATGCACCTTTTTTGCCTTTTCTGATTTCAGTTTTATGTCAGTTTATATCTATTATTTGATATCCAAGAGAAACAAAGTATGTGGACTTTTTATGTTTTCTCTGCTTCTCAGAATTTAAGGTATTTCTGAAAGTTTTCAGCTGCCATGAATTTCAAAATGTAATTAGGTCAATCACAACATCATGGTCCTAAAATAAAAAAAAATTAAGAATTTGTCTAATACCTCATGTATTTAGCAGGTGGGTACCTATAGATCTCCTAGTTCTAAAGATACAATCAGCTTTTGAAATACTAATATTAAATCTATAAGAATAAATCCCTTCAGATTAAAAAACAAAAGAGATGAAGGAGAAATCCGCTTTTTTTTTTTTTACAAAACAACTGAATGTTAAAGATTCTCAGCAGATTATAAGACAGTAGGTACTGTGCTAAGGTGTTTGCTTCTCCAAGAATGCTTTCTTTCCAAGGGTCTCCTTTACATTTCAATAAATTAATTCTTAATAATATCTTGATTACATTTTATATCTAAAATATTATAGAGTTTATATTGTATGTTCTTTAACTCAAATTCAATTTGTGTTATAAAGAGAATTTGTTTATGTAACTGATTAACTGGCATCAAATTAGGTCAAACACTGTTGACACACTTTGGAGCTGTAATTGGTTTCTCTAATTGGTAACTATAAACCAGAATGTAATCAGCTCAGAGTAAGTACCCTCAGAGCTATTAACCAGTAAAGTTTGGGATCTCTTGGGAAAGCTTTGCAAACTGTTCACTACAAACAGGATTAAAAGTCTATCAGCCTCCTTGTGCTGTTTTGAAATTTGTTTTGTAGTGCCAGACACACAGAAGTGTAAGAACATATTTTTGTCAAACAGCAAGCAATAATGTTAACAGCTCTACCTTGATCTGGAAGTCTTTACCTCAGAGAACAGATTTGAACATTATATACTTTTTCTTACCGTAACTAAAAAATCAGATTTCAGATATAGTATTCTTGGCTGAAATGTGATCAAATCACCTGTATCCTTTAAAAGTTCTATCTCCAGTTAATAGACTTATGCAGACGTGCAGAAAAACCAGGCAGCTTTAAGCTTAAAAAGCTTTATGTAAAATCATTTTAAAAACAAACAAACAAACAAAAAAAAAAACCAAAAAAAACCCCCACACCTGCTTGTTTGGGATGATCCAGTATACTCTCAGGACAAAACTGCCAGAAAAAGTATGTGACCACTTCCAGTGACTGGAGTCAGACTCACTTGAATTTGCAAAACCACATTGTCTGAAAGTAACATCGTCCATATGACTACTAATTGAGGCTGTATTATTTCTTGCACAAGGCATAAAATCTATGGATATGCAAGTAAGACTAGAGGGAAATTCAAAGGGCCATCTACTCTGTCTCAAAGGTAGGTTGTGAAAAAGCATTGGTGGGTTTTCCTACATTTTTCCAACACTCTCAAAACCAAAGATTACACAAAATTCTTAAAAATATCTAGGCTTTATTACGCTTTTCTTTCCATTCGCTTCCCTTGGTTTATGAACTTCATCATTTTATGACATTACATTTTCTTTCACCTTCTCAGTTGAGTTCTTTCCAACTTCAGAGTCAATCTAAAGCACCTTTGTGATTTGATTGTTAGTCCTTTGTATCAATTATTAACAATGCCTTTCAAACATAAGGAGGGGTGAGAATTCACCATTATAAACTCTGCCCAAGTATAGGCAACAAGCTCTGAGATACATCATAGAATCACAGACTGGAAGGGTCATCTAATTCAAATCCCCTTGCCATGGGAAGGGATCTCTTTCACTAGATCAGCTTAGTCAAAGAGCCATCCAACCTGGCCTTGAATATTTCCATGGCTGGAGAATCTACAGCTTCTCAGGTACACCTTCTCCCCTCCCTCATGACCCTCACAGAAAAGGATTTCTGCCCAGTATCTGCTCTACATTTGCCATCTTTCAGCTTGAAGCCATTACCCCTTTTCCTATCACTTTCTGGCCTTGTAAAAAGTCCCTCTCCAGCTTTCTTGTAGGCCCCCAGCGAGTACTGAAAGGCATAATATTAATGTACAGTTACAGAAGTCATTTTTGTGTTGCTGTGGTCAGATCCTTCTCGAAGTTCAGGACCTAAATAACAAATAACTTAAGCTGTGTCAGATCCTTCTCGAAGTTCAGGACTTAAGTAACAAATAAACAATTGAGACTAGACATTCTGGAATAGCACAGCAACATTTTACTAGGAGCCTGGGTCAATCCAGTTCAGAGAGTAGCTGTCATCCAAAGAGAAACCTTAACTGAAAGTAGTGTCTGAGAAGTTATACTCTGGTAGTTTTTTGCCCTCTTTCTCTGTTAGTCTTCTTATGAGATAGTAAATGTGACCTGTACAGTGATGAATACAACTCAAGAAAATGTGTTTGTATAGTACTACTGTGTAATTGTTTTGTTGTAATTAAACAGCAGTGAAACATCTTCTTCTGGGCTACTCATTAAATCATGAAGTCCCTTTTAAATATCTTGGGATTTTGGGTTTTGTTTTTTTTGTTGTTGTTGTTTTTTTTTGCTAAAATTCTTCTAAAATTAATAATGAGAAAAATGTACTACTAAATTTTACTACTAAATTTTAACACTAATACTAATACTACTAAATCAAGTGAAGGTAACATTTTCTATGTGTGAATATTGATTACCTTAAATATTGGATGCTCAAGGTTAAATATTTTTGAAAGTTTCCATTTTTTAAAAAAAAGTAGTCTTCCTTATCAATCAGGTCTTTTATGAAGAGAATATAAGCCTGTACTTTTGTTTTTGAAAAGAGTAGTTCTTGTAAACAAGCACATAAATACCTTTATGAATATTTAAAATTGAAATTATTTCTAATTCTTTGATTCAGGGTGTAAATTCATATAGATTTTGCGATCTATGGGACACAGAAATAAAATGCAATTAAAAAAAAAAAAAAAAAAAAAAAAAAAAAAAAAAAAAAAAAAAAAAAAAAAAAAAAATAGAAGTCCCTACAGGACTCAGAGAGATAATCCAATCCACTGAAAAAGTCTAGCAGAAAATTGAAATATGTTGAAAATTTGTCTGTAGAACTTTTCACACTATATGCAGCCTTGTATGAATTATTTCATTTATAGATCAGAAATGCATCAGTTCCTATAAAATATAAGAATGAGGATTTTTTTCCCCAACATTTTAAAAATTAGTGAAGGAAAGATCTTGACCTGGACTGTGGCACACTATCTCTCTTCAAATAAAAGAATTTTGAATATTGAAGCATCATGGCATATCCAACAAATCAAATATACTCTGAGTATTAAACCTCAGTAGATTTGTCTTATTTGTTCATTTCAGTTTGCCTACAGTTCTTCAGGTTACAGATTGCTTAAATCCTAGAATGTACTGTAGCTTGGAGTATATAAACCAAACATTCAAATTCTCTTTATCTTCTTTACATAGTACTAATTTGTTTGCTCTCAACTCTAAATCAAGAAAGAACAGTGAAATATTAATAATGCCCATATTATTTACCATGTAAAATGTATGCACCTAACAAGCATTTGAAGTGTTGAATACAATAGACACATCTCCTCAGGGCTGTTTCCTTTTACTGCTGCGTCTGCTTCATGTATATGGATTTATCTCTAGAGAGGAGTTTTCTGGTGATCAGTGATCTGAGAGGGTGTTATGACTCAAAGTGAGGACAAAATGAAAGGGTCACACGGTCACTACATAGTGTCTGTAGGGACTTTTTTTTAAAGGTATCATTGTCAATACCTTTATAAGGCAATTAATAATTTGACTTTAAGAACTGTCTCAAAAGGGACCTCCAGATGACCTTTTTCTTGACAATAATATTTATGCACTCATGGGCATAACCAGATTTTCAACATAAATTAAACAAAAAGTACATATGTGCTATGAACCTCCTGAGGTCTTGTTGAAAAATAAGCAGAAGGAAAACCCAACAACCCAAGCCCAAACAAAAACAAGACAAGAGACTCATTTTTAAATGAGCAGTAAAATGCCTTAGTACAATATAGCTCCTTTCAGTTGTAGCTGTAACACTGTTTACGATTTGGTCTAATTATTTAGGATTAAGTTGCTTGTTAGCTGTTTCTTATTGGACATCTTTGTTCATATCCTTTCTATTATTTTTTCTTTTTCAATCAGCGATACAGAAATAGTCCTTCTTTGAAATCAAGACTCACATAACTCAAAATTCTATTAGAATTTAGAATTCAAATTGTATTTGCTGGAGACATGATACTTTGAAGATGATTGAAGAACTCCACACCAAGAAAGCAGTGGAGTTGCTCATAACTCTGAAAACTGTGGGAGTGTCTTCTTTGCCACAGCAGCAAATGAACAGGACTCTAGGGGTGAGGTAATGGTGAAAGGAATAGGAACCAAGGTGACATTTTCCTATGTTGCTGATGAAAGGGAAGACATTTCTTTCAAGGTTATAAAAGTTGTGTTGTTACCAGGTCTTTAGCTTTTATATGTAGGGAACCCTCCCTAAGAAACGGGGATGGCTGGTTTGTCAATAGTTAATTTGACAAACAGGAGATATCATCTCTGAAATTAAATTTCCTAGTCCAAACAGCAGAGCTTTTAATGATCCTAGATAAAAGAATGTGGATAATGAGAAAAGAAGGTATAGAAACAGAGTAAAGATGTGACCCTCACACTCCTTATGTGAAAACAGAATAACTGTGGGTCAATTTCAAGTATTGCAACACAGACGCATCAGTATGGAAAATAAAAAAGGAATTAAAATTCATTAGTTGTGTAGAGTTATGATATCAGTGGGGTTAGAGAGTTTTCAAGAGATAGTACAAATGGCTGGAGTGCTGCACTGGATAGATACTGGCTCCATTACAAGAGGATGCAAGCTAGCAACAATAATTATGATATTTCATAAAGATTAGTTGAAAAGCAACGGTAAAGTTAGAGAGAAAGATTCATCTTTCAGGTGTGGAGTCCTGAAGGTGCACAGTGATAGCATGAGAGGCAATGGGCACACAAGTGTCCATATGGAAAATTCCAATTACGTCTGGATAGGTTCTACTGTGAGGGTCATCAAACAGCATGAGAAGCTGCTGTAGATGTGGAACCTCCACCCTTGAAGATACAACTCAGCTGATCAGAGCTGTGAGGAGCCTCATCTACACCAGCCCATCTTTGAGCTGGTAGGTGGACTAGATGACAGCTACAGGCCTATTGCAACCTGTGTTATTCTATAGTTCTACAATTATTTTGCAATAATTAACAATTTAGATGTATGTGATTTTTGAGAAATAATATTGCTATTTGCCAAGGAAATAATTCAGTAGGGTTCTGGGGTTTCCACTTTTCTACTTTATGCAATTGCAGGTTGATCAGTAGTGGTTCCAATGATGTTTTCTAACAATAGAGGAAAAAGCATATACAATACGAGAACTTGTTTGTTACCACCTGCTTCTAGTTTTCCTCATGTTATTATTTCCAAACTCTCATTTGGATATATAAAAAACCTATTATAGTCATATAATATAATAACATATATTTATTATTTTTTCTGCTCTCTGTTTATACATAGAAGAATTTCCTTATATTTATTTAATATCTAAGTTTTAATGGAAAGTCTCACAAATATTTTAAGTTCTTTTACTGAAAATTTAAGTAGGCCAGTAGGGTACTGAAGTAAAAATAAATTATAATTATTAGCTAGATATAAAGGTATTAATATCTGAGCCAATTTAAAACCAAAGCAAGGTTTTACAGAGCAGAAATTAAAGAGTTCTGGAACGTAGCTCAGTAAACAAAACCCACAAGTTTTAGTTTCCATATATCGATTACTTCTGCAATAATTCTAGCTGACATATCTGACTTCTACATAATACCAAGATCTGGAATTCAAGATTGAGTCATTTTCATGACAATCTACTCCTACATTTTCTAGCTTTTAGGTTATGGACTAAGTCTTATACTTTCACAATTTGACCACAAAAATAGGTATAAAAAAATACTGTATTTGAATTCAGGTTCCCACAGTGAAATTATAACATCCATTGTGTTTGCTTGCTGTATGTCTTTGTAAGTGTAGATGTTATTGGTGACATCTAGCACTCCTCTTTCCGTGATAAATAATTCTCAGTGCGGTCAAGTAACATTAAAACTTAGCTATCAGTCCTGGGAGGTATAGTGCTTCATTTTTGCCTCCAGTCAGGCCAGCAACAAGTGGAAATTGTATCTAGGAAATGATTTTTTGTCTGTTTTCTTTCATCATTACCATATGGCTTCACCAGTAAAAAACCCACTGAAGGGTTTCATATTTCTTCTTAACTAATCACTCAGACATCTTTTAGACCAGATCTAGGAATTATTTTTACTTATTGATTATTGTTTTTCTCAAATCAAAGACCTACTAGGTTATCTCTTTCTATTTACAAATGCCCAGGCTTCACAGAATATAAGAAATCAAAGATAAGAAACATGGATTTTATTTATTGTATTTTCCCCAGTAATTTCTCAGACCTGAAAGCTTTGTTCAGAGAAGGTAACAACATTGGGTTCTAATAGCTGGTATCTGATGAAAGGCATTTTTCCTCTCTTCCCAGACTGTAATTTTATTACTTGTCAATTTGTTGGCAGCTAACACAGTTGGCTTCATAATTTGATATAATTCTTGGGTTCTACACAATTTTTTCTAATAATTTTGTAGCAATTTGGGGTTAGAATCATAGAATCATCAAAGCTGGAAGAGACCTTTAAGATCATGAAGTGCAACCATCAACCCAAGCACTACCACTGTAACTCCTAAACCAGTAAAACATATCACCCAGATCCAGACACCTCTTAAACACCTCCAGGAGTGGTTACTCCACTATCTCCCTGGTAACTTATTCCAAAGCCTGATAACGCTAAGAGTGAAAATTTTTAAATAATATTTGATTATATATAACTAAAGATTATATGCCTTATATGCCTTTAGAATGATTTCTCTGTCTACAACGGGTTTTTGAATAAATCTACCTTTTCACGATAATCCATGATAGGCCTTTTTTCTGGTACACTCTCTTTAGGATTGAAAGGCATATTTTTCAAGACAAGCTTTTCTAGTGATTACATATTTTATATCCAGTCATCCCTGGTTCTTTAGAACTGGAGCTATTTCAAAACCTTTTCTATTACTATACCTCATGACTGATGTCTATCAGCATGATCCACAGCCTCTAAAGAATTTTGTAAAATAGATCAGTTCTGAGCATGATATGTTGAATTCTTCAGTTTCTCAAAGTGTCTGCAGCTCATTTTTAGTTTACATCAGCATAAATATTTGCTGCTGTTCTTGGCACAAAAAGCCTGAATTGAGAACATACAACAAAGTGCAATTGATTACATGCTTAAATTTGACAGCTTTTTTGAATACCTATTTTGCAGTTCTGAGACAAACATAATATTTAAAATATGAAACATGGTAAAAATCAATATTTAACCTTAATAATCATCAATAGCATATAGAAAGTACATCTGTTCAGGCATATGTGCAATTAATTAATGTGACAAAATTTCATAGCAAATAAATGTGATTTTTTTCTGTATAGTACATCATAAAACTCATTTTACTGGTTTATGATATATCAGGAGAAGATAACACGTTATTGTTAACACGTAAGTTGCTGGTGATGAACGTAAGCAGGAAAATAAGTACCCCATAATCTTTAAAAATTATTATAAATGAAAAAAATACATAACTGTCAGAAGATGTTTTTTGCAATTTCAAAGTCACACTGGATATTATGTGAACTCATTCATATTGTTTCAGAAGGTGGAATAGATTCTTCTGGGTTTCAGTATGTATATGGCTTGAGCTAGTGCTATTACATTAGAAACATTGAAAATACACTGAAAGTCTGAATGTGGCATTTGAAGCTGAGATTAATTTCATTCAACATCAGGTATCTAAAAATTAGAGATCTCACCTCAACTACATTGACTCTGCAGATACTAAAGAAGATCCTCAATGCACTGATCAGAAATATCTTTTACGATAAGATAAATTACTTTCTGAAGGAGCTAATATCTATCTTGTGAAAAGAGAAAGGTTTTAAAATTAGCTAAAATAGGATAAAAGAATTCTTCCTTAGAGCCACAGAAAAAAAATGACACTACCTAAATTTAGGGTAATCATTTAATAGTTTTACCTCAGTATGTCAATGATATGTAATTGTAGTACATCAAGTATTTAAATAACTGCCATATTATAAATTCAAACCTTCCTTAAGCTTTTACTGTGGATGAATGAAATGTTAAAGAGTAGGTTTTGGTAGCTTATTATCTTTTGGCTTTCTTTAGCCTTATCAGTGGAGGCAGGGTGGGCCGATTCCTCTTTTTTTTCCTCCAGGAGGAGGTAGCACATGGAAGTTTCAGTTTTGCTTTTCTATTACACTCATGTCTGATTGATAGATCTTTCTTAACCTATTTAATGAATAAAGAATAATGATAAATAGCTGATTATCTTGACCAAGAACAATACAGAATTTGTATAAAGACTCTAAATCATTAGTGGCCATAGGTAGATCTCACAGTTGTGAGTAGAAGGGACAAAACCAAGCAGATTTAAAAGCTAAAGTGTGGTTTAATAAAAAGAATCAAATATCAGTCCAGCTGAATTTATTTCCCTATTCCTTTAAGGGAAGATTTTTTTTTTTTTTATTTTTTTTTTTTTTTTTTTTTTTTTTTTTTTTTTTTTTTTTTTTTTTGTGTAGGACAAGACATTTGCCAACATATTCATATTCAAATTTTAACATTTACCACTGAAGCTGTCAATTATATAGTGCGAAAGTAAATATGTCATGTGTTTATTTCATTTTGACAATGTATATTCAAATCTGTTTTTCTAACTAAAAATTTTCATTTCAAGTTTCACAAAACTATCAGGAATGAAAAAAAAATCAAAGTCATCTGATAGGACAACATTTTAAGAAATATTTACAATTCTGTATCTTCATTAGAAAAGCAGTCTTTTATTAGCACAATGTCTACAATGAGCATGCAAATTAAATTTTGGGACATATCAGTGAAAGCAGTAAAAAGGACAGAAAGGGAAGCTACTGTGGAAATTGAATTAAAATGGGAAAGGAAATTAGCTGTGGCACTGCAAACCACAGGGCTTTTGTGCTGTGTGTAGCTCTGTCATTTGCACTGCCAATGCTGTATTTGCAGAGCTTACATTCTCAGCAGCATGTGTCTGCCATTGATGTATTGCAGAAAGGCTATCCTACTAAATACATATAAATACATCGTTTCTGAGACTAAATGGTGCTAACACAATCCAATAAAAGGAATTAATCTTTACCCAGATCATTTTAGCTAAAAAAATAGGACTATAAAAACTGATTACATGAGATTACTGCTTTACAGAGGGAAATAAAATATTCTGTAAAACGTCCTTTCCTAAGAGAAAATAAACCAAAGGTGGTCAAGTAATGAATTTAACTATACTTTTGAGAAGACCAAAATGAAATGTACTGTTAAATATTAGAGTATTTTGAGGTGGTCTTTTCAAAAGATGAGCATAGACACGGCTTCCTTTCTGTTTCTTAGTCTTAGATGTAGTTTAATGTCTCTGTGTTTCTAGAGGATTGCCTTCTGAAACCCTTAGAGTAAGTGTGTCAATCTCCCTGGAAGATTTATTACTGAAGCAATTTTATTTGGTTACAGGCACATTTCTTCAAGTATGCCAGAATCATGACGCTGCTTTTGTTCCTACCAGATATTTTAGCTAAGACAGAAAAATGCACTGGAATAACAGCAAATAAAAAAATGGGAACAAAAAAATATCTAGGAAGAAGTATGTTTGATGTTTCCTTTTTCCTGGAAAATATTAATCTGAGCAAAATCCATTCAAGATTCTGGTCTAACAGAAAGTGAAGGGTAGGAATGTTTTAAGCATGATCTTTCAGATAAAGACTAAGAATTAGCTAAGTTGAATAAATAAATAAATAAATCATAGAAATAGACTGTCAATAATTTAGTGATAGAATCCTTCATTCAGATCAAGTAGATTATAGACACTGAAGTATGTCAAGAACAGTGATTATCAATTTCTCTCAATTTTGAAAATTGTTGCTTTTTTATTCAGGCATTTATAACATTAATTCGGTATCAGAGAAATAATCAATATTAAGAATATCTGACAAATTTTTAAAAAAATAACTAATTATTTCCATTTGGGAAATGAAAAACAAATACATGGGAGGAATAAAAAAAAAGAATTATTATTAATATTAATAAAATAGATTCTGTCTTTGGACATAGAAGATAGAATAGAATAGATTGGTCATCCAGAGATCATCTAGTCTAGCTGCCTGACTAATTCAGGGCTGACCAAAAGATGAAACATATTGTCCAAATGTCTCTTAAACACTGATGGGCTTGGGACATCACCAGCTCTATAGGAAGCCTGTTCCAGGACATGACCACCCTCTCTGTACAGATATGCTTCCTAACATTCATCCCCTGGTGCAGCTTTGAGTCATTCCCATGTGCCCTCTCCCTGGAACCTAGGGAGAAGAGCTCAGCACCTCCCTCTTCACTTCCCTTCCTTAGGAAGCTGCAGAGAGCACTGAGGTCACCCTTCAGCCTGCTAACTAGACAAGCCCAAAGTCCCCAACTGCTCCCCATCATATAAACCAAAATAGATTTCCTTGCACCATACTCAATTTTTGTTTAACATGGGTACCCTGTAATCACATAATACATATGTGAGATAAATACTAAAGATGTTGAAAACTTGAGACATATTGCATTTATTATGTAATCTGTGGAACAGCTCTGTATTTATTCTAATCATAATTATTTATATGTTGGAATGAAAACCATTATTTTCACCATTTCACTCCACAAATTAACTCACTTAAAAATATATATTCTCCCTAAACAATGAAATGCTTAACCTTAGAAGGAAACCTGTAATAAACTTACAAAGATCAATCATTTGAGACTACCATGTCAGGTTTTAAATGCTCCACAACAAGCTTTGAAATCTTGTTTAGTTCCATTTGTGCAATTAGTTCTGTCTTCCCCTACAAGAATCACTCTAGAGACGCTATTAAATATTTAATGATAATAATGTTATTAATATCTGACTGGAATTTAGAATTGTAGGAGAAAGTATCTATTATGCAGTGACCTTTATGTATAAGCACTGAAGGCTAAATGTTAAGAAGGTACTTGGTCTTTGCCTGGGTATGACTGATTATCATGTTATCACATTCTGTCTGAATTAAACAGGTTCATGTTCTACTACATAGAGCAAAATTCTCCATCTTTGAGGTGTGTATATCATATCCATGTGCTTTAAAATATTCTTGTGTATACAGATACTATGAATTACATATTAAGTCAATTAAACTAAACTAAATTATCTGAATTCATGCATTTTAAGTACACTTGCTGTAAATACATTATTTAATTTTATATTAAAATATTTTTGCTTACCATAAGTAACTTCAAATAACTCCCCATGCATTTGTTCATTCTTGTTGTGTATAATAAGAATACCACTTGAATAAAATTTATTAGTATAATTTAACTTGGTTTTGAATTCTTCAAACTCATTCACTTTCCCTTGTACTTTTATTATGTTTTTTCTTCTGCTATAAAAAGTTTAGAAAATTAGGAGATGGGGTAAAAGACAAGCAATTATTAGATTCTGTTACCAGTAAATGAATAGAAACATAAGAGGAAGAAATAACCAACACGTTAAAACTCTTGTTATGAGACAATCCAGTCCAGGAGCTTTTTTACTGTTATGGTTTAAAGGCATAAAGACAGGTCTGTAAGAATCTGAAAGTGCTAGATACTGGAATTTTTGTGGACTTACATCGTTCTGAAAAAGTTTTATCTAGTAATGGTCTAGTAGCCAAGTGACAGTTACCCAGCCTATTCCACCTTAAATTCAGAAAAACCTTATAAAGTCTGATAAACCTAAGCATTTATTGCATAACAAAGAACAGCTATCTGATTTTTTGTGTCCTACTGTGCAATTCTTTATCAGGAAGCATACATGAATGCAAAATATTTTAAGGCCCAAGAATAAGTAAAAAGACTGTCACTATGAGCATCAAAACTGCTTCCTGCAAATTCCAGGTGCTTAAGACTGTCTGAGACTATCTCTACTTTGAATATTGATACTGCTGACCTTAGGATGCAGGAGAACCATAAACCTCTTTCTCTCCATAAACCCACTGCAAACTCCCGATTCCACAAAACTTGGCCAGCTTAGTACAAAGGAGCCAAGGTGCATCTCTACTATGGCAAAAGTGTGTAGTTTTGCCTGAGATTGCTCAAAAAGAACTGAAAGAAAACCTGTCCAAGAACAAGAAAATAATATTTCAGGCATCAGGAAAACTGTTGACATGAGATCTTTAATAATTCAGAGCATCAAAAGCAAAGACTCCAAAAAACTTCAACATGAAAATATATAAAATCCTAAAAGGAAAATAAAACCACCACAACAACAATGTAACAAACAAAGAATCACCCCCCCCAAAAAAAAAAAAAAAAACAAAAAAACCAACAAAAAACCCCACAACCCTCAACAAAATAAAAATATCAAAAAAACCACCCCCTCCCACCAGTATAAGAACTATGGAAAGTAAAGCAAGGGGTCATCAAATTATTTGGCCAGGGGTCATCAAATTATTTGGCCAGTTCAACAGTACTGGCTTCTTATTAGTTATGTTTACCACTTTTATTGTAAGATTCTACAAACAAAAGCTCACTGAACTGAAGGACAGACAATGGTTGGAGTGACTGTCCCTATTCCTGGAACAAAGAATAAGAAGGTACCAATGAAGAGAAGAAGCAAAGAGACTACAGTAAGGACAAAAAGGGAAAGACAGGAGTCAGAAAGTATGGATGAGGTTTGCAAGGATGAAGCAGAACAAACAAATAAACCAAACTCCAAAAACCTTAAATCAGAACCGCTAAGACAAGAATAGGAGTGAAATGTTTAGAAGTGCAACTGCCATCAAGTGGCACATAGAAGAAGAAAAAACACTACCGAGTCAACAAGTGATGGATTTTATATACAAAGGATAAACAACCAGTCAGGCTAACAGGCTGGTTCTTTGTCTCATGACTGACTCTTGTCAGGCAACTAAATGCAGCTCAATTGCCTGGACCTGACATGGACTGACAGCTGCCTTGTTTGATGCTTCATGCTTCAGAAACCCCAAGTGATTCTTGCCACACATTTTTATTTTACTTTCCCTTGTACTCCCTGCTGAACAAATATAATCTCTGAATGGAGCTTTTTTCTCATGATGAAGACATCTAAAACACTTTCCTTTGAATAATCTAGTGCCTACTGTGGTACAAATTCAGGACTAGTATATTAATTTTTGTCCCACCAGTTTTTGTTCTCTCCCCTCTGACTACATAGCTTTTATACAAAATATCTTGTGAAACAAAAACAAAGAAACCTCAAAAAGCTCTCTTATTTAAATGTTCAATGAGCTAATAAAGTATTGAAAGCAGCAGAAGAAATTTATCAGCTAAAAGCAACTTGACAAGGAAGTCATATTTCCATGGAACACAAGATAAAAGGCGGGAGAGGAGGAGATGGTTTGTTACATTGCATTTAGTTATGAAAAGAAATAGTGTATAAAAAAGCAAATGTTTCAAATTTGAAGCTCTGTAAAGTCTACAGACTGAAAAATTCATATTTATTCTTTCTGTAACTGCATAATGGTGTCAGAGTTGGAGGAATTTTTAAAAGCATTGGGATATAAATTAAATTAAAGCCTTAGAAATAAAAGAGAAAAGATGTCCAGTCCCATAAAAAAACCCTGCAAAATCCTTTGTAGCTAGGACATATTGGCCCATTCCATCATTCAGGTATGGCTAGGGTGAAAGGATAGTTTAGCAGAACGACATACTCTTGGACTAAAAGCTGCTAAGCCTAAACAACAGACTAATTTTTGCTGGGCTGATCTCAAATATGGTGATTGTTCATTTTTCATAATTTGTATGTTGAATAACTTGTTTCATCTCAGATTTTTTTTCATACCTCTATAATCTTTTTTAAAAGAGTGAAGACGGGGTTACTGCATTTTGTAGACTAAAAATATTAACTTTACAATACCATGATTTCCATGAAAAAAAAAAAAAAAAATCAGGAAAAAAGTCACACCTGATAACCGTGGTCATATTCAGTAGATGTGCAGATGTACAAGTATCCTCTTGCTTGTAACAAAGTAATTTGGGGGAATAACAGATGCTACTATCTAAAATAGAAGTTTTCAAAAAGAATTATCTCAAGATAATAGCTATTTGTATTGGCAATAATTATAAACCTTAAAAACTGATCAAATCTAGGGTCTTTTTCAAACAGTTTCATAATATCAAAGCCAAGGGGAAGGACCATGTAAGAGTTCAGCTGCAACAGTGGTTTCTGGAACTGGTATTTCTATTAAAAAAACTCTTTGAACAAAAACTTTCTTTGAAACTTTAAATGTTTGAAAAGAGTACACTGATATTATGACTGTAGTTATCTTTAAAAGACGTTGTCCAGAATGTATCTCCAAATGAACTGAAAAAGTGGTCTGAGAAATAAATGGGAAGAGTCATCCAGAACCCAGATTCTTTCATGAAAATTAAGCTACAATATTTATTTTCATTAGGACATTAAAATCAATGAGTACACTTTGTATCTTACTAGAAGAGTTTTAGAAGGAAAAAGGCCAACACATAGTCAAAGAAAAAAA
>VXBR01004972.1:100476-130689 GCA_013400215.1 Cisticola juncidis | reverse complement strand
AAAAAAAAAAAAAAGGTGTGTTATAAAAATCTGTACAAACTCTTACAGAAAGTTATGCAAAATTTTTTTTCCATTTTTCTCCCAGAAAAATTATACTAAATTATTAATATCTGGATATTTGAAATAGAATATTTAAATTCATTAAATTTCTTCCAAAATTATGCTTTGTAGTTTTAAAATAAATTAATTATTTTTGCCCATTTTTTTTTCAAGTGAAGTCAATTATTTCTAACTCTATTCCTGATTCTATATTATTTGCTTAGGATGTGCTGAAATCAGCACAGCTAAGGAGCTGATGGAAAAAAGGAGGAAAATTTGTTTTCCTCTAAACTTTACTGAATTCAAAGGCCAGTGAAGTCAATAGAAATCTTTCCATTACCTACAGTGAGCTTTTGATCATGACAAAACTTTATACTTCAAAGGATAGCTCCCACTCATCCTTTAAGGTTTTTCCCCTCTTTCAGGCATCATAACTTTGCTTCTCTCTCTGTCTCCTTTTTTATGTTTCTTTCAGGAAATCTTGGCCCACTTTTCCTTCTTTATTACAGAATATTTTATGGAAAATATAGCTGATACAATTCCACAAACCAAAATAACCCTATGCACAGCAAGAGGCAGACTTCACAACTTTCTGTGAGAGAGCAAAACCCATCTATACTCTGTTGTCCACATGAAATTTAAAACTTTTTCTTGTCCTGATGTATTGGTTTTGCATGGCCTGTTTTTTGGTGGCAGGATTTTCTGCTTGTGAGAAGCAGCTGGAAGCTTCCACCACGTCCAGCAGTGCCCATCCCTGAGGGCTCTGAAGATGGACATGCTGCTGGCCAAAACCGGGCCAATGACAGAGGCTGGTAATGCCTCTGTGATGACATATTTAGGAAGAAAAATAAAACAAATCCAAAAGGTTTTGGCTTCCAGACAGAGAAGGGGAGGAGGTGAGAACACGTGAGGGAAACAACGTGGCAACACCAAGGTCAGTGAAGAATGAGGGGCAGGAGGAGCTTCAGGTGCCAGGGCTGAGATTCCCTGCAGGCCGTGGTGAGACCATGGTGAGGGAGCTGTGCCCCTGCAGCCTTTGGGGATCCAGGAGGGATACAGAGATCCAGCCACAGCCCACGGGATCTACATGGGATGCAGAGATCCAGCCACAGCCCGTGGGGATCCATGAGGGATGCAGAGATCCACCCACAGCCCGTGGGGATCCACAGGGGATGCAGAGATGCACCCACAGCCCGTGGGGATCCACAGGGGATGCAGAGATGCACCCACAGCCCGTGGGGATCCACAGGGGATGCAGAGATGCACCCACAGCCCGTGGGGATCCACAGGGGATGCAGAGATGCACCCACAGCCCGTGGGGATCCACAGGGGATGCAGAGATGCACCCACAGCCCGTGGGGATCCACAGGGGATGCAGAGATGCACCCACAGCCCGTGGGGATCCAGGGGGAGGCAGAGATCCATCCACAGCCCGTGGGGATCCAGTGGGATGCAGAGATGCACCCACAGCCCGTGGGGATCCAGGGGGATGCAGAGATCCACCCACAGCCTGTGGGGATCCATGGGGGATGCAGAGATGTACCCACAGCCCATGGAGAGGTGCCCATGCCGTAGCGGGTGGGTGCCTGGAGGAGGCTGTGATCCAGTGGGAGACCTGGTGGAGAGAGGGGACCTTTGCTTCCAGGCTGGAGCAGCCTGTACTTGGAGGACTGCACCTCCTGGAATAGTGACCCACACTGCAGCAGTTTTGGGAGGACTGTGTGCCTGTGGGAGTGACTCACATTTGCAGCTGGTGCATTTTGACTGCTGCTCATGGGAGTGGACCCAGGCTGGAAAAGTTCATGGAGAACTGTCTCCCATGGGAGGCACCCCACAGTCTCTTGGGGGAAGGATTCCTCTCCCTGAGCAGTGGAAGAAAATCTCGGTGGTGAACTGACCACAAACCCCACGCCCTGTCTCCCTGCGCTGTCGGTGAGATGGAGGGAGAGAAGGTGTTTTAAGGGTTTATTTTCCTTCTCATTATCCTGCTCTGATTGTATTAGTAATACATTCACTTTGCAACCATAAAGTTGAGCCTGTTTTGCCCTTGAAGGGTTTCTCCTGGTCCTTATCTCACTCATGAAGCCTTTGTTACTTTCTTTTTTCTCTCTGTTGCCCAGCTGTAGGAGGGGAGGGTGAGAGAACGACTCTGTGGGTGCCTGGCATTGCTCCAGTGTCACATCATGACACCTGAATACTATCTTTGGTGCTTATATCAGGAAACAGATGTTTATATATGGAAGAGTTCCTTGTGAATTCTTCTAGACTCAGCTACCCTTCTTTGTCTGAAATATTTCGCTTGTCATTTAGAAATAAAGCAGTACTCTTTAGGATAACTGCATAAAAAGTAGGATATTTTGATAATCCTCCTTCCTTTTATTTTCTTAATTATTTTATTTTTACTTTAATGAATACTTTAAAGTAACATGAAATTCATCATCATAAAGTGAAAGTATATCATCCCAGACAGATGGCTTGAAGTACATTTTGTAAGTATGACATCTCTTACAAAATAGAAGTAGCTGAGAACAAAGGGGGATGTATCACAAGAGAAACAATAATTCAAAAATATGTCTTTGTCAATAAATGTAGTGATAACACCCTTTTCTTTATGTCTGCTAAAATGAGTGACTAGAAGGTGTATACTTTTATATGTGGTTTGTGTTCAAGTAGAATGAAAGCTAGATTTAGACAGAGCTATTTTAAGCACACTAGTTGGTAGTGCCCTGAGACAAAGGAATAACTTCTTAGTATGTTTTAAAGAAGACTTTAAAAACCCTTAAAATACATGAATCTTTATCCAAAATGACTTTCTGCTGTACTCAGCTATTAGTTAATGCATTAGCAGCACAAATCTATTAATTATTTTCACAGCCTTCCTGTGTGTACTTTTCAGAGTACACTATAAGCAAAGAGGAAAATTTATAAAAATAGTTACAGAGTTCTCTCAAAAGTCTGTGAGCAAGTCAAAAATTCAGATCTTTGATGAATATGAAAGATGTGGTATTCAAGTAGGACATATTGTGGAGGTAATGACTAATTAGAGATTTTGGCACCATTAAAACTTATACAAGTTTAGTTTTCTGAGCCAAAATAGGCCTATTAGTTTTAATAGTAAGATTGTTTCTTTTCACTATGAGAGTCTTATAAAAGGCATTGCCTTTTCCCAGCAAATTATTTAAATCTTTGAGCTATATTTATTTATCACCATAGAAGCCTTTAAGGGAATTTTAAATGTAAAAATATAATTATTTTGGTTTCTTTAATCAGTTATGACTATAATTCCACCAGGATAAGGTTATGGAATAACAGCATGCAATACAGTGTAGGAATAAGGGAAAAGAAGCAGACATTGCATCAGATCCCTCCGGCAAATTTAAGTGTCTTTCTTACCCAACAAAGTGAATTAAGTGCCTATGTGTTTTTGAAGTCTGATTCATAACAGATTATTGTAGTTAAGAAGAATAACAAAAAACATGTGTTTCCAGGGAAGCAGAGAGGCAGGTTGCAATGGCAATTTTATTTGACCAGAGAATATTCACTAGATTCTTATGTCAAATAAGTCTAGTTTAAAAAAATAATATTATTACTAAAGCACATGTGAATCTTGATGCTTCAGACCAAAAGGAGACAAATATTTGTTAGTTTCTATGTGCTTTTCCTTGAATTCCTTGTGGACTGAAAAGGGTCTATGATTCCAAGAGAAGCATGACCTGTTTACCTTGATGACTGAGACGAGGAAAGGACCTGCTTTTCTCTGCCTCAGTGTTATGTACTGAACAGAGGGAACCAACTCTTTAGTCTACTGTCATAAATTAAGGATGTGAGGGATGTCCAATTACAGTTTATTCTTAACTATCCGTACATATGCCTTTTAGAGAAATCTCTCTAACAAGTTATTAGCAACACTAAATGAATTGCAGTTGAATGAACAGATCTTGAACATGCAATCCAGAAGGGAAACTTTGAAAAAATGTAAGTGATCCACAGTCATCTACTTGTCTGGAAGACTTTAGAAGTTAAGCCTCAGAATTTATTGGCATTTGATAATTTGAAAAAAATAACCCGATATCTAAATTTATTTAGATTTTTAATAGTCTTCAAAAAAAAAAAAAGTCAGTTTGACTTTACATTTTGAATTTAAAAAATCCTATATATTGACACAAGTTCTGAGTATACCTTCTGTACAGTGATTTTATACATCTAATATAGTTTGTACTTGAAAGTCTTCACTTGAATCTCTATGTCTAGTATGCTAAAATAATTCAAATCAACTAAATTTTTGTCTATTCATAGGAAAATGCACTTTTAGAAGAAAAAGAGCAAATACTCTTGTACTGGTTTGAAAGCAAATCCAGTGAGACTCCAAGTCAGAAATACAGTTTAATAGAGAGAGAGAAGAACAAACAACAAGAAAGGTAAAAATAAAATACAATAAGATAAATGCAATAGTGCAAAGGACCACTGACAGAGTCAGAATGCAAACCTGACACCCTGTTGGTCAGGGTGTTGGAAGCAGCCCGAAGTTAGTCCTCCTGGAGTGACAAATGTGGCTTTGTTAAAGTAGAGATGATCCTCAAGAAAGGGTCCACTCATCCTCTGGGAATCCAGTGGTAACAGGCTCCCTTGGTATTTGGGATTGCAGGTTTTATCCTGGTGGAAAGGCTTTGGCTCCTCCCCACTGGGTGGAGCATCTCACAATGGAATGAGGTGATGTTATCAGTCATGTGAGAGGCCTTAAATGGCCCATTCACAGGTGATGTCCCTCAGAGGAGGATGGGTGCTGGAAGAGATAAGAGGCTCTGCCATATCTGGTGTTATCAGGTGTCCAATTAACAGAAAGCATCCGCCCTCTTTCCCCCCTAGAGTTACAAGAGATAAGGAACAATATCTCCCAATTGGTTTCAACAGATGAAAATAGAATACACATTTTTGGTTACATTTTCCATCCCAAGACAACTCTACAAAATGTGTAAAAGATAGATTACTTAGTGGCTGCAGCAGCTACAATACTGCATTCCAAAAAAGTTATGTTAGACAACTTCAAATGAAGTAATCAATGAAAGTAAAAGTTCTCAAAGTTCTTGAAAAGTGGTAAATCTGATTAGGAGGAAAACGACAGGTCCAGTCAATATGAGGTAATCTTGGATCCTCAAATTGGAAAGACATTTACACTTTTAAAGTTTCTCATGCGAGGGAAACTTAGTAAATGCTGCCTTGTCCTAACTGATTCACACAGAGGAGTCCTGATAGAATAAAGAATGAACGGGAAAGGTCACTTTTTTTCAGCCCTCTGAAACTGTAATTTGAATCTAACCTGTCTCCCTGTTGTATAGCAAGAGTGTTATCAGTTATGAAATCACTTAATAGGACTGCTTTACTCTTAATGACTGAGAGTTAACCAAGGCTGCCAGAGTTTGCTGCAATAGCTATATTGATTTAGAAGGATAATTGGAAGCCAATCGAGGATTATGTGAGAGAAATAAAAGTCTCTTGAGAAAAGAGGTCTTGCAGTTGAGATCATGTAATACTGGTATGAGTTTCACTTTTGTGCATGTTCACACTCCTGCAAATCAGACACATGTGATATAGAGTTGACAGGTTTTGGAACTAAAGAGGTATTTTGGATAAAGAAGAGTTATTCCTTGATTACAGTCAAGACAGTGAAAATAGTATAAATTGTAGGTGCTATAAACAAAATAAAAAAAAAACCACCAGAAATATCAAAACTGTTTTTGGCAATTTAATATCTAGGAAATAAACAGGAGATACTGCCAATCTGAAGCAATATATGGTATTTCACTGTTTGCTGTAAAAAGATTTTACACCTTTAATGTCCATATGTAAGGAAAGTTTTGTATGTTGAGGGAAGGAAGAGAGAAGGTGAAAGAAAGGCTTGAAACCTTATTACTGTGGTCAGTATTCAATATTAAAAATCTTATACCTTGGTAAAGTCAAACCAATTTTCTCTGTAAGCAAGGTACTTCTTTTAAATCAGAATTATTTCCAAGCCAAATTCCATCTCAAAGCTCTCATCCATTTCAGCTCTAGGGCTGCTTATAAAGAGGTTACAGGCTTCTTTCCTCTCCTACCTGCTCCGTAATGGTAATAACAGATTTTCTTCACTCTCCCTGCATTGGAATATTACAGACCTACTTTTACTCAGACATTCTAAACAGCTGAACATCCATGAAAAATAAACAAGAAAAAAAAATCTAAAATTAATGAATTTGTGATTTTCTATAGCTAATGACAAAAGCAGAAAAAATCATATTTTCTTCCTGTAAGAAGTGCAAATCACCCCCTCAGATGTTTTGATCAACATTCGAAAAAAAAAGACCTGTTTTTCTTTCAACTGCATTAATTGATTTATTTTTTTAATTAAGTAAAGCATAAAAATAAATGATTCAATAAAGAGTAAAGGAATTAGAAATGTATTGTGGGAATGGAACAAGGATTTATTTCTTACAGCCATGAAGGAAATGACAGGCATACATGTTTAAAAGCAAAATTTCAAGGCAAAATACTGCAGCAGACTCATTTGCCTATATAAGATGTTATTCCTGCCTTATCTGCACCTAATGTTGTTTATTATGCTTCCACAGACTTAGCATATTCACATATATTCTGCCATCTTTATAACATTCAATATGCAATCAAAGGATCAAAAATTTTAAAATTAGTTGTCTTTAAAATAATGTTAGTGTAATCTACTTTATTTAGAAAATAAAATTAAAAACCCCTCAGACCTTCCAACTATTTTCCTTCAGAACTTAAACAGAAGCACGTAAACACATTATTTCTTTAGATACAGAGGAATACTTGATATTAAAATGTGCTTAAACATTTGAGTTTTACAAGTTTTATAGCAAAGTATCTTATATTGCATATCTCATTTAAAGCATCTTTACTTAAAAGCAAAGGCCCCTTTTAAAATAACTACTTATTTTGACCCTGTGTTATGATCACTAATAACAGTTACCAAATTCAAACTGAGTATCTAATGGATGATTCTTTACTTAATTTTAATTGTGATACTAAGTACTTATCAAATACAGAATTGATGAATCTAAAAAATCTTATGATTTGTATGGACTAGTCAAGTGATACCTTTCTGTTTGTTGACAACATTCCAAGGGCTCTGAAAATGTTGTTTAATGCTGGTGCCAGGTATCGACTGAATGCTTTTACAGTGTAGATGTCTTCATTTGCTAATTAATGCTATCTTAAGCTGGAACAAGAAAAATTACTAGTATTTTCCCTTGCTTCATGTGTTGTTAACTATCCTTCACTAGTGATGGAGACTCTCTTAAGACACTAACTTAGACTTAGATGACTATTTGTTAGGCAGGTAAAGTCAGACAAGGTGAATCTCACACAGTGTGCCCATAACTCACTGAAGTATTGGAATATTTGTTTAAACTAAATCTACAAAATGATCTCATTAATCATATTTTCTTATGAATTATTCATATAATGCTTCATGTGATCTAATTATGAAATATCTACATCTTTGTCTAAATCAAGCTAGGTGTAATTATACTTTACTGGATTACAGGCAATTAGTTTTATTATTACTGCAATCAACAGTACAAATGTAGAAAAAACAGTTTTTCAGATCTGCTATATTAACTGCATTTAAAATGAGGGGAAAACTCTTAAAGGCTTGTTTTCAAATTATATCTCTACAAATTCATAATAAGTGATTAGAGGTCTGAATGCAATACTTATGTTTCAGAAAATTAATTACAAGTAAAACTAAAAAATATCTATGACAGTAAACCTGTCATCAATCAAATAGAGGGTAGCAATTAGTTACCATGGAGATACAAATAGCTTGATTTTACATGCCAAATAGAAAATATTTATTTTTTTATTAATTCTGTCTCAATTTCTCTACTTGCCTGCTATGTTTTTGTATTTGCTGTGTGTAGCCAGGTTTTGGTAGCAGGGCAGCAGCAAGGCTAGCATCTGTGAGAAGCTTCCAGAAGCTTTTTCCATGTCCAGCAGAGCCAATGCCAGCCAGCTCCAAGAGATAAGTTGCTGACCAAGGCTGGGCCAATTAGAAATGCTAACACCCCTATGTTAGCATATTTAAGAGGGGGAACTGTGCAGAAGAACAATTCTGCAGGCACCAAGGTCAATGAAGAAGGAGGGCAAGGAGGTGCTCCAGGTGCTGGAGGTGAGATTCCCTGGCAGTCTGTACCGCAGCCAAGAGTGAGGCAGCTGTGCCCCTGGAGCCCATGGTCAAACAGAGGTGCAGAGATCCATCTGTATCTCATGGAGGAGACCCACACCAGAGCAGATGGATGCCTGAGAAGAGGCTGTGACCCTGTGAGAGGCCCATGCTGGCGCAGGGTCTTGGCAGGTACCTGCAGACCTGTAGAGAGAGGAGCCCACACTGGAGCAGGTTTGCTGGCTGGACTCATGAGCCTTTTGAGGACCCACGCTGGAGCAGCCTGTCCTTGACAGACTGTTCTCCATGAAAGAATGACTCACATTGCAGCAGTTTATGGAGGACTGTTACTCGTGAGATGTACCCACACTGGAGAAGTTCATGGAGGACTGCCTGGAGCTGGAGGGATTCCACTTTGGAGCAGGGGAAGGACTCCTCTCACTGACCAATGACAGAAACAATGAGTGATNTTTCTTTTTCCTCTGCCTTACCGCAGCGACATCTCCTCAAGTCCCTTTTGGGGCAAAAGAGCCCACGGGAGTCAGCCCTGCTCACGCAGCTGCAGGCTGACCCTCAAATGTGCCTGCCTCAGAGGGGTAGGGGATAAGATGTTTTTAAGGCCTTATTTTACTTCTCATAATCCTGGTCTGATTGTGTTACTAATAAATTCAATTAGTATCTCTAATTCAAACCTGTTTTTCTGTGATGATGTTTGGTGAGTGAGCTCTCTGTGTCCTTTTCCCAACTCATGACCTCTTGTGGGGAGACAGATAGTGCTAAAAGCAATCTTGCTTCTGATCTATTGCAGCTGTGTTAATTACTCAAGAGTGGGAACAGCCTTGCCCTCACAGCTAGGGGTGTGATAAAAAGAGTGAGTTTGCTGGCTGTTCTGTGAGGAGGAAGGGATAGGAAGTCAGGCAAGGGACAGGAAGGGTTAAGTGGCTGTGCTAGGGACAGGAAGGGTTAAGTGGCTGTGCTAGGGACAGGAAGGGTTAAGTGGCTGTGCTAGGGACAGGAAGGGTTAAGTGGCTGTGCTAGGGACAGGAAGGGTTAAGTGGCTGTGCTAGGGACAGGAAGGGTTAAGTGGCTGTGCTAGGGACAGGAAGGGTTAAGTGGCTGTGCTAGGGACAGGAAGGGTTAAGTGGCTGTGCTAGGGACAGGAAGGGTTAAGTGGCTGTGCTAGGGACAGGAAGGGTTAAGTGGCTGTGCTAGGGACAGGAAGGGTTAAGTGGCTGTGCTAGGGACAGGAAGGGTTAAGTGGCTGTGCTAGGGACAGGAAGGGTTAAGTGGCTGTGCTAGGGACAGGAAGGGTTAAGTGGCTGTGCTAGGGACAGGAAGGGTTAAGTGGCTGTGCTAGGGACAGGAAGGGTTAAGTGGCTGTGCTAGGGACAGGAAGGGTTAAGTGGCTGTGCTAGGGACAGGAAGGGTTAAGTGGCTGTGCTAGGGACAGGAAGGGTTAAGTGGCTGTGCTAGGGACAGGAAGGAGTGAGCTGAAACTGCAGAAGGAGGGGAGAAGGAGCCAGAGCTGTGTGGAGCTGCCCATGGGAGGCTACATAGGAAAGGCATGAAAGACTTCTAGATAACAAGGAGCTGATGCTTGAAGCCTTCTGATATTTTACTGAAGCACTCAGTGTTGTGGCTGTCTCTGTCACCACAACCTCTTCCTTGTATTTTCTCTTCCCCATCCAGTTGCAGAGGGGAGTAAAAGAGAGGCTTTGGAGGGTGCCTGGCATCCAGCCAGGGTCAACATATTCAGTATTGATGAAAAATGAGGGAGGCCACATCAGAGTAAATTCATGCTGCAGCCCATGGACAACTCCCCACTGAAGTAGTTGGAAATGCTCTGAAGGCAGCTGCCCAGAGAAGCCCTGAATCCATAACAACTGTTGGAAAGGATCATTGTCGTAGGTTTGCTGATAAGCAATAGCCAATAGACAGAGAAAATATATAAAGGGGATTTTTTAAATGCATATTGATTAATTAACTCATTGACTTCCAGACAAAAGACAAAACTGCAGGGCTGCTAACAGAATAATAATCAAATATCCAAAATATTTAAAGACAAGAAGGAGCCAGGGAGTATTGGCCGAGGGGGAAAAGACAGAATAGAGAAATATCTGAATTATCATCTCTTGCTATAAAGAAACAATGTTTTTTATTAAAGGAAAAAAAAAAAAAAACCAGATTCAAGCACTTTTAATTTTTTTCCCTACCTTCAGAGCACAGGGGAAAAGGAATCAGAAAAAAAAAATCACTGTACATTAAAAAAAAAAAAAAAGTTATTCAACATGAGCAAGTCTTTTAGTGGAATGACTTCATTTTTCTTTAATTCATTGTATCTAAACTGGTGCAGTAATATTTTCCTTTATTTGTTTATACGTCTACAACCATATGTAGATAAAATCACAGGCATCCAGACCACTGCCTGGGCACTGGCTAGAGAAGTTTTAGTATAAAGAGAATAAACAAAACTAATTAAATGTAGGGGTAGAATTCATTCTTAATAGGAACCACTACTACTGGTGCATCTTTCTAGCACCATTTATGTTGTGCTGAGGTTCTTCATCAGATGTTTTCTGAAATAATGCAATTAATGGTGTTGAGATAGTACTGAGATCACTTAATCTCTTGAGATTTTCCCCAGTCCCTGATTTTTTGGCGACTTAGAAGTATACCTGAGATTTCTACAAGACTATAGAGAACTCAAACTTTCGAGTTCAGATTTGCCATTCTTTAGTATTTCTGAAATGCTGAAATTACCTTAATTTCTTCATCTATTTCACCTGTTCCCATTTCTATGTACATTTTTCCCTTGAGGTGTATTACTTTGATTATTTAAAAGATTTGCAGAATTATCTTGTTACAGGAAGATAGATTTATGAGTGCTAACTTAATTATAGATAAAGTGTATATATTGTACAGATGTAAAATATTTCCTGATATCAGCTTAGAAACTACCTACAGGTTACTTACACTTAGTTGTTATAAAATCTCAAAGACTGCAATACACTGGCTAAAAGTGAGATTTTTTTTAATCACTTGAAGGTAAACCATAATCAGAATTACAAATATCCTTCTTGTAGGGAGAGATCATAGAAGAAAAATAGTAATGTGAATTTGAGGTACAATCCTACAGGTAGTACAAAGTGCTTTCCATAATGTTTTCCAAAGTGCTTTTTTGTTCTGGAAACTTTTTTAATCCCAAGTTTTTATTTTTGCAGTATTCCATGACTTTGATCTTGGGTTAAAACAGGAACAGAATAAAATTGCTGGAAAATATATAGAGATGAAACCACATCAGCTAGAAAAATAGGAAAGTTTTATCCTTACCCTTTTGATTCAGAAACTATATAAGAAAACCATTAATTTTATTTAAATCTTCCAATATTTTATAAATATTTGTATGATACACATGTTGAATTCCAAAGTAAAGAAATTTCATCAAGATTATAAAGTGATCTGTATGTGTTTTTTAAAAGAATTTCATGTGCATGTGAATATCCGAAACTTGTCCTGCTACCAAAATTCAATATTATACATGCCAAATCTCTAGGTAAAATAGCAATAGAAATTAAGGGGGAAAATCCTGTGTATAAAATTTCTATTTTCTATTTATGTGTGCATATGGGTTTTGTAATAAATGAATGCCATGATCAACTTTTTAATCATTAAATTTATTCAAGGATTCAAGAAAGACAGGATATCAAAATGTTGCCACAGATTTGTCTTCACAGGATTGCACTTGACTTTGTAACCTCTTGTCTCTAGCTGAAATTACAAACAACTCATTAATTTAGTGCCAGGAATTCATGCAGCATATGTAACAAAGGATGAATCAGTATCTTTTCAGGCAAGTTTAAACAAAAAAAAAATTGTAATCTGAATCTATGTTACAGGGAGAACAATAGTTGAGTAGTTATGCTGTTGTCAATTATAACCAAAATTTGCATTTCAGAAACTAAACTGCAAGGAAATTTGCCCTTAGCAGTTGTACTCTATTATAATTTAATTTATCTTCCCTCATACAAAAAACACTGCAATGCTATATGCAAGCAGAGTCTTTTTGCTCAACTAATAATAGCTGATCTGCTGTCTTTGGCGCTGAATTCTAGCTCGGACAGAGCACTGCTCCCAGATCCTGAAGAACAAAGGTGAAGGCTGTTACTTCAGGGTGATGGAGCAATAAACAGCGATAGAAGATCTGCAATCTACTCTTGTGTAACATATACTCTTCCCCCAGGTGACATGAAACATATTGTTACTGTCCCTTAAAAATATTACCTCCACTCTGCTTAATAAAAAAATAAAAAATAATAATTGCAGGGTTATTACTTTTTCCAGGAGCCACAGAAGTTGTCCCTTTGCCACCATATTTAATGCTTAGGGATTGTCACTGATACCTTTGGAATTTGGGGATGTACCATTAATTAGAACTTTGGTTTCAGGACCCAGAATTTTTTACATCTTAATTCCTTCAGGATTCTAGTGATGCATGTTTTAGATTTCAGGCACTTCTTGTGCCAGTGTGGGTTTCCCATGGGGTCACAGCATCTTTTGGGCATCCACTATCTCCAGCTTGGGGTACTGTAATTATGTGTTTTCTCCTATTGCTTGGTTTGCTCCTGTTCCCCTGTCCTAATGATTATACCCCAGGTTAATCTCCTCCTTCCCCTAGTCAGTTCTTATTCACTCCTCTCCTCTTTCAGTAGAGTTCTGTGCCAGTCCCCTTCTCCCCTCCCTGACCTCCTGTCAGTCTCTCAGTTCCCCTTTTTCTGGAAGGTTCGAGGAGAACCATCCAGTGACTGACCTGGGAACCCTCTCCTGATACCCCTCACTGGTTCCCCTGGTTGTCAACTCCTGCCCTCTTTCACTCCCCAGTTCTTCCCTATTGGCAGGTGGGTGATCCCTTCCCCAGTTACTTCCCCCCTTTATAAGAAACAGCTCTCCAGGCTGGGGGCTCCTTAGAGATTGTACTTCATGAGTATGGGAGCTCCCTGGAGTTCCAATAAAGGCTTGGATTAATACCTCTCCCAAGAGTCATCTCCTTTTCCTCCCCGACTTAGAGGCCTTCCCGTGATACAGGGTAACGCCTGTAGCTGCCCCTCGGTACCCCAGGGTGCTGAGGAGTGTCCCCTGCTGATGGTGCTGAGACCTGGCTGGGGAACCTGAGCAGGAATTTGGAAGGCGTTGTGTCAGGGTCCTTCACGGGCTGCAGCAGATCCCTGCTCCACTGTGGACCTCCACAGGCTGCAGAGGCACCACCATGGTGAGAGCTGCCTCACCATGGGCTGTGTGCACCTTGGGCTGCAGGGGATCTCTGCTCCGGCGCCTGGACCACCTCCTCCCCCTGCTTCTTCCCTGGCCTCAGTGTAGGCTGGGCTGTTTCTTCTCACATAATCTCACTTCTTTCTCCCAGTTTCTCTTGTGCAGCATTTTTATCACCTCCATAAATACATTATACCAGAGGTACTCCTGTAGAGGAATTTTTAGAAGAGCGAGGTCATGATTTATTGATAGGGGGTTTGAACAATCCCTGCTACCAGGGAACAGTATGAGAGTCTGTACTGTTCCTGTGTTGGTCTTTTAGGCCTTGAATTAATAAGAAAGTAGCAATTGTAATAATTTAGTGTGGCAATTGTAATAATTTAGTGTGCCTTCTCACGGATGCTTCCTCATGGATGCTGAATATGTGTAACAACTTGTTAGGCCTTCTCATGGATGTAGAAAACAGAATGCTATTCATAAGGTAGAACAAAAGGTAAACTATATGCCAAAAAACGTGGACCAATGAACAATCATTTAATGTATATGCATATGTACTTTTAGCCAATCACCAACTGTTTAGCTGTGCTTGCTTTCCTTTCTGTAACCTGATAAAAGTAGAATACAGGGAATAAATGGAGAGATCAAACCTAATCATACTGATGCCTGTTTGGTACTCTGCTCCTTTCTCACAACAGTACTCCCACCAACACTATGGGCTTGGCCACTGCCAGTAGCGGGTACACCTTAGAGCCTGCTGGGGCTGGCTCTGTCAGACACAGGGCAAGAAGTCACACAGAAGCCACCTCTTGAAGGTCCTCTGCTACCAAAACCTTACCGCTCAACTCCAAAAGCATTAAATGATCATCTTTTTTGGTTGTTTCCAATAATTTTTCAAAATTCAAATATTTTGAGAGGATTGTTTACATAGAGCGTATGTCATATGGTCATGAGAACCTCATAGGTAGGATATGTTAAGAAAGCTTCCCTCTCCATATGAAAGTCAGTGTAAGTTTCTACTATGTGCTGAAGAAAACAGGACATTGTGATATTTATCTTCTTTGGTACATTACAGATAGTTTTAAATAGCAGTTGTCAAAGGAAATTTATTCAAGTGCAGTGGAAAAACGTTTGCATCTTAACCTTGACATTCACATTTAATCATGATTCTTTTTCTTCTGAGATTCTAATTCTCTATGCAAACTGATAAGTTAAAGAAAGAAAGCCTAATAAAAATCATAAATAAATGTGCTAAGTAGAACTGATCAAGAATAATTTCTAGTTTTAAGGACACGCGTCATTTTAGAAAAATATCTGAACATCATTGTGGCAGTGTGGATTTAAGTTTACATAAAGTTTATGGAATTCTGTTTGTAGAATGGTTCGTTCTCTGTACACCATTGTTCTTCCCAGTTGGTATTTCAGCTCCTGAAATCTCCCTAGTTATGTAACCATCAGTTATTTGTCAGTTCTCTGTGAATCCCCTCCCCAAGTTTACGGATTGGTTTCTGTAATGTCACCCCATTGTTCCTACCACCTCTTTGGTTGAAGCCCATTGGTTGTAACCTCCTTGCCACACCCCACATCACTGCTGTATAAAATGGCAGGGCAGAAGAGCCTCAGGGGCAGTCTGAGGATTCAGCAGGTGGTGAGGAGGTCCCCTGTGACCCCCAAATAAACCTTCTGTCAGTTTACTCAACTGATTCCTCCCTTTGTTTCTCTCTGTCGTTGTCAGCATTCTCCACGCCTCACACAGCCTCTCAGGACAAGAACTCACAGGGATCAGCAGGCTTGTGTGACTTGCCTGGCTGTACCCATTAGCCTGCTGCAGTGTCTGAGCTAGCCAGGGCAGACAGAGAAACTGAGTTCTCTTAAAGGCATCATGACCATCATGAAATACTGTATTTAATTCCAAGAGTTAGGAAGCTGACGTCTCCAAAATATTTGCGTGTTTGAGCATTAACTCATAACTAATTTTAATCTCAAGGAAGGTTTTTCCCTCAGTGCACTTTGCTAGAAATTCGATCAAATTAATAAGATGGAGGGAGCAGGTAAGCTGTAGCAGAAAAAAATATTGTAACAATTTAAATACATCATTCATGACATAAGAAGGTAATCTTTTATAGGTCTAGGGAATAAATATATTTTATACAGCTGCTGATTTGAATTTATAAAATATGTGCACTCTAAAAGTAGAAAAAAACTCTTGTAACTGAAGGATATGTGTTGTTGCTCTTTTTGCCAAGTTCAATATATGCAGCAATTAAGGTTTTATTCATCTGTTGGCTGATGTCTGCTGTATGACTACAAGCTGTTAAATCTAGCAGTTTCTTGAGCATACAGAGGAAAGTGTTCAAAAGCTTGAAACAACCTCATTTACCAAAATAATGTGAAAATGCAATAAACAGTGTGATTCTTGGTAAATTTCACATTGTCCTTTTTGTGACAAAGCAGCATATTTATAAACATACAACAGAGAAAAAGGAAAGGAGCTGTTGGTCACAAAGGGAAAGAATATAGAAGATGAGTTCTCCAGGCAAGAAACTTCAACATGGAAACTTACATAAAAGGGCTGTTGTGAAGGTTGATAGTGGAAGAGGGCAAAGAGCAATTCTAGGGGGAATTCCCTTTTATAGGCTATTTGATAAATTAGTTGGTGATACCTGTTTAAATAGAAGTTGGTGCTACTAATTAGAACCAAAAAACTGAAGAAATCAGACCTTTACCAAGTAACGGTGGTGCCAAACAGTAGGACAAGTGGCAATGGGCAGAAATTGATGCACAGAAAGTCTCACCTTAATATGAAGAATAACTTCCTTAAAGTGCATGTGACCATGCACTGGAACAGGTTGCCCAGAGGGGTTGTGACCTCACTAGAGATATTGAAGAACAACCTGGACATCATCTTACTAAACCAGATGTCTCCACCAGTGGTCCCTTTCAACATTACACATTCTGTAATTTAGGTCCCACTCTCAATATGTAAAGTAACTAGTCTATCTAAGCTTGCTCTAAAATTTTATAGCCCAGTTACATTTGAAAAATTTTATGATGTGACATTTTTTCTTGATACATTGTTTTTCTGACATTCCTGTTCTCTGGTGCTCCCTAGAGCATTTCTTGTGGCTATTCATTTGCTGTTCACACTCCATGACAAGAAAAATTGCTAGGATATTTGTATGAATTTGTAAGAAAAAAATATCCAGTAGGATTTTGCCAAAGTGACTTTTAGTGAGCCTGAACTTTACTTGTAAGATAATGGGTTATAGCAATAAATAATCCATTTTTAAAAAAAAAGATATTCTAATGTAAATGTAAAAAATATTCTTTTATTGTTTACAATCTTGTTGTATTTCATCTTGTGACACTAAACTGTATGTTAAAGCTGTTCTGTATCAAATAAAAAGTAAGTTTGTTTCAACTGTTCAATGAGATTTTTCTTTAAGTTTGAACTATTAGATGGAGAAAACGCTCTCCATTTTTAGAAACAGGGAAAGATAAGAGTTATCTGTTTATAAGATATGGATCTGACCTACATATCTTATAACACTATTGAAAATACTGTGTGCATTAATCTTCAGCAGTCATGCAGTTCTGATAACAAGGAATGCACTAGTATAACCTCAACACTAACTAATGATCACCTTAATTAAGTTTTAAAATACCCTAAAATAATATTTTAAAATGTTTATATAACGTCAGTCAAATGGAAGTTGGAACTCAATAGCTGTATCTTTTTATAACCTCTGTCAGGCAAAATGATTCATCTTTAGTCAATGATTAGTTCCTCCCTTATAAATAACCTTACTCTCGGGTAAAGAGGATGTATATTTAAAAACAAGAGACAAGTTTGTGTATTCTTTAATTATACTAACACTTCTTGTCCCTCAAGACATAAGCCCACTTAACAAAACCTGATCCAGTACAAATTGAACTAGGCTTTATTTTCACCCTTGCAAATTGTGCAAAAGCTAATCTTCTACCAATCTCTCGCTCTATAAGGTGTATCCTTGTAATTTACTTTTTAATATGTAACTATGAACAGGGTACTGATACTACTAATAGTAAAAACTCCACAAATATTTCATATAAGCATATAAAATTCTTCATTTCAAAAATAAAAATAAGAAAATTTCATTCTGGAAATGGAAATTAATTTCCAGTCATAATGCAGTGATTTACATTAAATTCCTTGGAAACTTTGGCAAATACCTACCTAAATGAAAATGCTTCTCACTTTTGTGAGAAACATGTCATGTTATTTCCATCCATCATAGTAAGTACTCCTTAATAAATGCTATAAAATGAAACCTATTAAATAGAACACAGAATGATAACATTTTAATATATCATATATAAATTACTTATGATCACTACTTGAAAAATATATTTTTCTTGATCTATATACCCTTTAACATTGGAAAAACCAGAAAGAAAATACTTTTAATGCACATGTTGTTCATGCTTAGAAGTGTTCTGATTGTATTTGCAAATGATAACAAAGTAGTTTACCTGGAGAATATTTTCCAAACTATCTTTCAGAATTATCTTCTTTTGAGCCTATATCTAAAGAACACATACATTTTAAAAGAATGTGGCATAAAGTCCATGATCAGATCCTTAAATATAGACATAGTAAATATCAGAATCCTGATGATAAGAAGTGATTATTAACAGTAACAGCAAATGCAAAATTCCTCTGGGTTTGGTAACCAGAGTGCTCTCAGACTGAAGGCAAAAATCACACTTTTTGCTTTCCAAGAAATGTTTTTATCACAAACCTATGAGCTATTTCTGGATGAAGACAGAACAAGTAGATCTATTGCAGCAAAAAGAATTACTGAAGGGAAAAATATAAATCTTTTGGTAAAGGGAAAGCACATGGAAAGAATTTTAAGATCTGATAGGTCAATTGAGACATGGAGAAACCAGTCTGCTGAAATGTATCTCTATTTCACCAAATAGCAGTAATAATGGCCTTCAAATTCTAGGAACAAAAATTGTGCTGTACAATGGAATTTAAAGACAATTAAAATAATTTACACTAGTAGAACCAACAACAAGTTCTAGTTTATTAGCTTGAAAGTAGAGGGAAAAAAACTCTAGGGGACTTGGAAATTCAAAAATTTCAAAATTAGTAGAATATAAAGTATTTTGTTTGCATTTTTGGGATATCTTGATACTGTCTAAACTTTTTTTTTTTCCCCTGAACAGTGGGACTTGAAAAAAGATGTTGAGACTATCACTTTTGAATTATGTTTACAGCAGGCCCAGACATGATGAGTATAAAATATTCTGAACATGAAAGAAATACTTTGTCTCCAGCTGAAAAAGTGAGTTTAAGGGGTACAGCACTCTTCATACCTACAAGTATGTCAAGTGAGTATTTCCAAAGTCAATAGGGTAAATACAAAGCAAGTCCTGATAATAGAGTAGGCCTGGTTTAGAGGTTAAGTTCTTCATAGGTCTTCCAGATTAACAACACTCAGTGGTTAAAAAATCTATCTAAGCTGAAGCTTTCACTAAAATTGCTTCCTTTTACACCTGCTTCCACTTCAAACTTCATTTAGTCAAGGCAGCGTCTGCTGTTCCCCTCAAGTGCTCATCCCATTTCTGAGAATAGCTTTCAACACAAGGGAGAATGTTGAGAAATACTTGATTATAAGGATTCTCTACAGAAGGTTGAGTCTTCAAAATATAAGAATTTCTTTTGGTTTAATACCACCTGGCAACTAAGTACCAAACAATACTCACTTATTCCGCTCCACACCACAAAAAAAATTGGGAGGAGAGTAAAAAACCCCAAGAAAACAAACAAACAAAAAACATCACACCCCCCCCACCCCCAACATCTGTGGATTGAGATAAAAGCTTATTTTTAATTAAGGGAAAAGTAAGAGAAATAGAAATTGTAAAGGTCTTTGTAAAGGAATTTTTCCCTTGCTTTCTGCATATAAGAATTCTGGCCATACTGGTAAAATAAAAATTATGAGTGTATATATAAAATACATATATGGAAACAGAAATAGAGGTATATATATGTATACATATCTATATATTTATGAAATTCTGTCAGATATCAAAAGACATTATAAACTGTATTATAGACTGCAGTTAGCTGCAATATGCTACTAGTATCATGTAATTTCAGCTTCACACTTTACAAACCAGATCTCATTTTCACCTCACACCTTTGGATAAAGTCATTAGCAGAAATGATTGCAGTATCTAATATGTGTGTTCTAGAAATTTCATCCACCAGCCTCTAAAGACCCTACAGAAGAAGGAAGATCGTATTATGGAGTTTTATGGGTGTAGTATGATATAGAGGATGATAGCTTGCACAGTCAGCCTCCTTCGTGACTCCAGCAACATACTTTTCCCAACTGACTTCAGTCTAATGCATTGATAGAAATACTAGAAATTCAGATAGTGACTTAAAATAGCTTTTTGAATATTTTTACATACCAATTCAAAATTAGGATTGAAAAATACTATCTCAAACCCCTGATTTTTCTAACCTGTAATGGCCTAATTTTCCATTTTTTCTTTAATTTCAACAATATATTAATTTCTATGAGAATTTAAACTTAGTTGTTCATTTTCCTAAAACAGTTATGCAGTCACATTTTTCTTACCTATCCTTCTCAAATAAAATGTGTTGACTTCTCAGCAATTTTAAAGGAGTTGTTCACTTTGATGATTAAAACTCATCATTGAAGTATTTTAAAGACATTTTCAATGAAGTTGTATTATTTTACAACTCTTGCTTTGAAGAACAATTTTAAATCACAATTGCATGTGATTTATAATGATTCCAATTGTTACCAATACCAAATCATATAAAAATAATTGGGATAGATTTTGTGCTTTCTTAAATGTATGATGACTATCCTTCTTTCTTATGATGAAATTTTACCAAGGAGATTATACATTGCAGTATCATATCATAACAGTAGGAAGAAAATTTCCCTTGATATGACCCTAAAAGCAAAAACCAACCAATGATTTTCTATATAAATTCTTTTTATACAAGAAGAGAAATGTATACAAACAAGCAAAATTCAGAATTTAATTTCCCCATTTAAGTTTAATTTTGTTTGCTTGTTGGATGTTTTATGATGAATAAATCTAGGCTCTTTTTGGAAAGGTGCAAGATACTTTGTGTTTTGTAACACAAAATTCCAAATTATTCATGTAAAGATCTTTTTTCCTTTTTTTTACTCTGAATTGTGATCTTAAATAATTGAAATAATAATAATGAAATAATAATAATAATACTAAAAGGCTCTAAATCACTTTTTAAATAAAACAAAAAACACTTATTTAAGTTTGATAGCTCTTCTTTTTCCCTGAGCTGAAGAGTCAGTCATTGTAGAGTCCTCTCCATGACATTGTCAAAATTTGAACTCTCAGCCTCTGATAAGCTATGTCTTGATCTAAATATCCCAAAATACATAGAGAAAATTATTAAAAGGAGAGCATTCCCATACATTTGGACTACTAGATACCATTGCCCTTGTTTAGGACATGGTCTGTCATTAGCCTGCAGAAGAAAATAACGAAGTGACTTCCATTTTATGTGCCACTTGAATCTCTGGTGAAAGATCTATGGATGGAAGTTCATTCTTTCATCACTCCTTATAGCTGCTGACATTTCAGGGTGGTATGGGCTGTGTCCATTGTTCATGCTTTAGCAGCAATATTAGCCTGTGTTTTGACTGTTTGCATTGTCATCCTTCCAAAATTTCCCCAAAGAGCGAAATTCAACATTGTAAAACAGGCACAGCTTACACCTTAAGGAAAAAGGGAATGGAATTTTGTAGGCCAGTTAAAGTAACTGTTTTGCAATACCATTCCCTTAAGTGAATATCAAAGACTGACACAACCAATACCACTGTGCAGTTCCTTGTAAACACAGAAGTGTTTTTCAACTGGAAAATGATCAGGAAACCAAAGTGTAAAGATTTCAGTGTATTCTGATTGGGATATTCAAAGCAACTTTTCCAAATGTTTTTGCAGTGATTTATATGCTATAAAAATATGACTTCATTTGATTTAGAATGGTTATAGAATTAAGTCTATTATCTCATTGCCACATGTCTTTAAGTACTTACATGTTTAAATGTTTTTCAGGTCATGTTATAGAAAATAAAAAAGAGAAACTAAATTTTGTATTTTAAACTGTGTCACTGGATTGGGAAAGATACAGAAGAATGCATGATTGAAAAATGAACTAACAGTCTTATTCTCTGGACAGTTCCAATGATTAAAGAAAATACCAATTTTTATACAGTATCTCAGTTGCAGATAACAGAATTAATACTGTCATGCTTAACTGTAGTTATTAATCTGCCAGAGACAGTAATTTGAATATCAACAAACTGCAAATATTCGGTAAGTTGTTGAACCTGGTGCACCAGTTTACTGCCAATTTTTAGACAACCATGCTGTAAATTAAAAGTGGCTTAAGATGAAAGTCAGAGTATGGAGCTGATAGCATGGAAATCTGAAATTTAAGATGTCAGTCCCAGCCATTGCCAACACTGGGATGTGGAAATGTTATTTCTATAGGGCATCCTTCCATAGCTCTGGAAGGATGATTCTATCTTAGACTAGCTTAAGCAAACACAAATTAGAGTTATGATTTAAGGCATTATTCTTTATCTAGGAAAACTTACAATCACACAGAGGAGGCTCATGACCAAAACCCAGAAAGGGCAAGTATTGCAGAGTAAAGCCAGAGTAGAAGTAAAGCAGTAAAAGCACACCTGATTGGAATGAAGGTTAAATTTCATCTTTCTCCCCTGATGAATGATGATATGTCACTTTCTTTGACTGATAAAAATCACAAGAGTGACAATTTTTCTACTCTTAATGTATTTTGCCAAGGAGTTTAGAAAAATACATAGCAGATAAGTTTTCTGGTTTTGACAACTTTCCTGTATGCCTTTCCTCAGGTTACGGCCTGTTCTGTTTTACTTTTTTCCTACTGAGTGTTTTAGAAAAGAAAACAGAAAAAAAAAACCAAAACTAAACAAAACAACTTTGGTAAAAGAATCATGCACATATGAAATAAACCAGAAATAAAAAGTAAAGAGTGAGAAAAATTTTGGTACTGTTTCATAGAGATAATATTATATGTATGTATAATGAAATTCATCAGTCAGATACTGCAGATCACTGTGAGGTTCATCTCTTCTAAAGAACTTTTTAAATACTTCTTTAGAATCCACATCTAATCCAAATCTTTTTCTGGCAACCACACTGATTGTGAACTATGACCTACAATAACTGTTCTGGAAGCTGTGCCAGTACTTTCCACTTGCAGAATCTTGGATTTATCAGAAAAAGAAATAGCTGTTGGTTTATCTGACAGGTCTTTCCAAGTGACACAGTTCAATCTGAACAAATACGTTTTAAAAATGAATAATCAATGAATGAAAAAGAATTGGCAGAATAAAGAAGCAAGACTTTAAAGATGGCATGGAGGTAAAAGCCTAGAACATACATGAATTTACTTGTCATATGAAATATTTTCTGTGATACTGGGCAAGATCTACTGTAGATATATAGTTGTATACACTTAAATAAAAATTGACTTTAAGGAAAACCATAATTAAATTTATTTTTTTCCCAGAGCTGCCTTCAAGTTATTTTTTTTTATTATTACTTGGTCCCATATAGGAAAGAGAGGTTATTCCTCTATTTATTCAGCCTTTTATTTTTTTTTTAAAGTAATTATTTTAAATCCTCTATTTTAACAGTAAATTCATGGTAATATAAGTAATGCAAGATCTTACTGAGCAGTGCTGCTTGTAGTCTATCATGAGTTAGACTAATGTAAACTAGAACAACTTCTATTAATTAAGGAGGCATAATTTCAGAATTGCAGGAGGTTGTCCATGATTCATGGATAGAAAGCAGGAGTATTAATTTCCAAAAATTTTTTCCAAGATCTTTGACACCTTGAAAGTCATTCCGCAGTGTAGTTTTTTACACACAAACAGAATTCATGTTGTATAGCATTTCCTTTCATAATCTTTAATTCCAACACATATTCTTTAAAAACTCCATAGCAGAGCACAGCAACAAAACAAAAACTCTATAGAGATTCTATTAGAAAGGTGAATTTGGTCTTTATTTTCCTATTCTCACTCGCAACAGACACAGGTATAAAGACCAGGATTAAATAGCAACATTTTCTGATTGTAATAAAGAACCTGTGTTTCAGCACATGATATCTGTGGCAGAATTTGCTATATCAGCATCTCATGCAAAAATAATAATGGATTTTTTCCTAGTTATATTGATTATATAATTATGCTTGATTTATTATTCACTTATGGGATGGAGTAGCATCCAGGATTTCTGGTCTTGCCTGAAAAGAATAGCTTTAGACAGCTCACTTCCCAGAGAATTCTTCATTTTCAGTTGGTGTAATATTGCACAGCCTATATTGTGTCCTTAAGAAAGCCAGCATGAAGATTGATTTTTCATCATTTTTTTGTATTGACCATAGGCCATAACTATGCTCATCACCAGTGCATTTCACGTTCACATCCCAAAGGACTTTCCCTCTCAAATGCACCCAGTTATTTATCTTCATTCTGTGGTTGAAATCTAATCTGAATCTCTTGTCTGTGTTCTTTAACACAGCTTGACCAAGCTGGCTGTGACAGAAGTAGTAGGAAGCTTTGGCATTTTATTAAAATAGGTCTATACTGCATTTAGGATATACAAAAAGAAGGGGCAAAAAGTGGGGAAAATTGAGGAGAAGGAAAAAGAAAGATAAATATTTTTTTAATGATTTATGGTGGAGTTTTAGTATTTTGAAAAGGAAAATTACTATTTCCCAGCTCTCAGATTTACGTTAATGTATAAACTGCTCAATTTTCCATGAGAAACCTGTTTTTTATTTTTCATTGAAACCTGTTTAGGTCTGAAAGTAAAACTTATTGATTGTGCAGAGTTCTCATGTCCATTTTGTCCTTATGCCATTTATACAAATCCTCTATAGCACATTTGATTTCAGGGAAGGTTAGAATATTTACAGTTCTGTTACTGCCCATAGAATTTGTTTTCTTTTTTTTTTCTATTTCTTCCTTCTTCCACTTATTTCAAAGAATTGGGATATTTTTGTGTGTCATAGAGGTAATTTGCATATTTGAATAAGGAAATGGAGGAGGATGCTTTTCTCTAATTTCTTTTGGTTATTTTATCAGCTGTATGTTACACTTGAAATATTTCCCTATCATATTACACAAAATATTATTTTCTGTTTTTTCTTTATGTTTCTTAGAAGAAAACAGGAGCTTATTGCTCCTGTTCTGCTGTCTGACATCTCTATTAAGCTGACTTTTCTGTGTATAATCATACAACAGGATACTGATGTCCCACTGTGGGCCTTAGACCCATGTTCACACTCCAATTATACAATATCATATCAAATTTCTTGACTGATCAAAACCCTAGTAGATATTTTTAAATACCATCACACAGAATTTACTTTCCAGTCAGAAATGCCATGGTGTAAATACCAAAAATAATTTTTTTTCATTATATGGTAGAAATGTTTCTACAGGTTCAAACTCTTTTTCATCATTACTTATACTGTGCATTTTAAGACCTGCAATTACTTTCTAACATACTTTCCATGGCTTTCTGCAAACACTCATTACTGGTTTTTTAAGTTTAAAATTTACTATCCTGGACTGCTTTTATTTTTTAATTTCATTTCTTCTGATTTAATGACCATTAGGTCCACTACAGTGCTTGAAACAACTGTTATTTTAGAAAACTTATTTATTCAGGGAAGTAATATTTTTCCAAGCTTTAAGAACACAGTAAATTATGTATAACAGAAAAGTGTTTATATAAAAATAATGAAATGTTTTTAACAAAACCTCCTCACATTTAAAAACAAACAAACAAACACAAGCACAAAGGAAAGAGATCAAGGTCTGTAAAAGGTAGGAAAAACATAGTTTTTCATCTAAAGGTAAAAGAGTATTTATCCATAAAAAATATGTCAGTGAGGAAGTAATCTACAACTTCCTATTACCTTCATTGCTGTGTAGTAGAACACTAAACAACATTCAGTGACTAGAAATTACCTCAGGCAGAAAAGCCTGCCCTTGATGCTATCAAAGGTGTCTGCCTGTCCCATTCCATCCAGTAGGAAACCTGGGCACGTCTGCTTTCTACAGCACTGACAATTTGGCTGACATGAAGTCCTTAGAATAGACAGATAAGATCCTGTTCTGGTAGACTGAGTGGTCTGTGGTCTTTGCTAGAAGTGGTAGCAGATGCCAACCAGACAGGAAAGCACTCCATCCCCCATGGTGATGCCCAAAACCCCAGGCAGGTGCTGAAACAAGAAAAATTGATTTAAGTAATTTTGAGGTGCTCAAGACTAGACCTGTGATTCAAAAACTGCATTCTCTTAGGCTTCTCTTAGGTTATATACTTAAAGCCTATTCACTATAACCACAAAGGTATGGAAAAGACAAGACAGAAGAGGAGCTCCAATAACCTGAGGTCTGCAAACAGACCACCCTGGCTTCACCACTCCTGCAGTTGTCAAAGGGGGAGCAAGCAGCCCTGTGCCCAACTGTGAAATCTACTTGGAGGAGTCACACATACTCTCCCCAAAATCTCTTTCAGGTGTTAGATTATTGCTTAACAAGGTATAGGGCATGCTAGATGAGGTTGAAAAAAAAAAGTATTTTCAGACTGTGCAAAACTAATGAAATGTTTCGAAAGAGGATAAAGAGGCTGGTGAGATGTGAGCAAGGGTCACATCCTGAGTCCTTGTGCCCAGCCGTGTCTGCACCAGCCAGTACAACCTCGCCTTGCTCTTTTAAATAAACTCCATCAGGAGGGTTTCATGAGCAACAGCTTCCTGTTTGCCATGCCTGTGTGAGAGGGATGAGCACCCACTCTGCCACTGTGCTGAGTGCATAAGCCAGGAGCTGGGTGCTGATACCAGGAAACATTGGGGTGTGTGTATTTTTCCTTGGTTACCTTAAATTTCTGTGCATGCATGTATGCATATGTCATTCATAAACAATTTTCAAGCAGCTGTTACAAGAGGTCTGAATCCCAGCTACAGGGGAGACTAAAAGTCGGAAGAAAAGAGTAGGAGACAGGCTCTGCAAGTCAGGTACAGCTGAGACCATGGGGCAGAGCTGCTACCTCAGAAATGTGAGCCTGAGTCACACCTTCTGGGGAGACTGTAGGTCTGGAGCAGCTCCTGGAGACTGTTGTTTCTGTCTGTAAATGTGTGTGACAAGAACAGCTGGAGTGGAGCTGCAGTCTCAGGGGTTCACATGACCCTGGTGCCACCAGCTGGGCAGATTGGGATCTAGGGGCAGCCGCTTGGAACGGCATGGTGTGGACTGAACATTCCTTGCAGAAAATGGAAGTATAATTGTTTGATATTGTAATATTAATGAGTTGGTAACTCATCAGGCACTGAATGAGTGGATAGACACTGTGCACAATGTTTTTGGTTTTCTATGCACTAATTAGGAGTAAGAAATCCTCCTCTAAAATATGCCTTCAAAAGTCTTGAAAGGAGTAATTTTTAGAAGTAACATTCAATTTATTTACTTGACTGACCTGAATGGCAGTTTTTACCAGCCATTTTTCATGATTTAGCAGTGATATCTACACTATGATTCAGCTGTAAGAATTTAACCATTCTTTGTAAATATTTCAGTCATAGAGCAATTTGTTATTTCAACAAGAATGTTCCATTAGGTTGATTGTCTTCTGACAGCAGCAATCAGTAGCACTCAGCATTATCTTTCAGATTAATAAATGCTTGCATTTCTCTTAGTATTATAAAGTGTCATTTAAGCCCTACATTTATGTATTTCTAAAAAGATTTTGGCCAAATTGTTTTCAATTCAATCAGTGATGCTTCAAGCTAATAATATAAAACATTAAGAAAGTCAGTGACTAGGCTTCTAGTTAAGGTGATATTGTATCTTAAAAGATTTTTGTTAGTCAAAAAAATCCATAGAAGTAAAATGCATTTTGGTCAGCTGATAAACTTTGTTAGTTTATGACTATTAGAGACCAGATTTTAGATATGTGTCCATAAGCTTTACACCACCTCATTTTTTCAAAACAATTTTAGGCCCCTTGATAGTCTTATGGAGACTGAGAAACAGTTTCCTGCAACTGCATTTTAACTTTGGAAAAAATATCTTCAAAACTATCGATAGTCCTTGACTAAACAATTCTGATGAGCTTTGGATTAGATCCTCTACTCTGTATGTATGCAAACATTAATTAAGGTAAATTTAAAAAAAATTTGTATATATGACAAGTTAGATATATGATAATGTTGAACAATGTTTTGTTTCTAAAATGGGAATGAGTAAGTGTGTACTCTGTACACTGTAGGTGCTAGTGTTGATTCTCTGAGACTTTCGTAGTTGAAAAACCAATATTAAAAAAAATCAATGTGATATCTTAATGATTCAATCATTCGTTCAAAAAGTGACCCAGATTTCTGAAAGGAAATATATTTTATGAAACTTTATTACTTAGAGCTTTTTCCTTTCCATTGTATATGACCTGAGAAAGTTAAAAGAATACCATAGGAAAATACTTGCTTTATTTTAGTCTCGTATAATACCAGGCTAATTAGACATTGGAAAAAAAGTCCAGCCAGAAACCATGGCACTATTAGCACCATGCTCTTATCCACTGAGGTAATTTTAGTTGTTAATACCGCACCTTAAAAGTGAAACCAACAGCAGGCAGAGCTGGCTTCTTGTAACAGGGGCATTGATGTGCCCAGGCACAGCAAGTGATGATCCATGGCCTGAGGCCAGCTAGGGCAAGAGGAGACGGGACTGGACACCAAGACCAACCTTCCTGAAATATTGCTGGGGGAAGGGATGGGCAGCTGGCCTGAAATGGAGTGCGGGCCATGAGCAGGGGTTGGGAGAAGCTCTGGGTGTGCTGGACAGGGACAGTAAGGCCCAGTTGTCCCCTCAGAGCCCTGGGCCATTTTGGATCATTTTGGACCTATATAAGCATTAGCCACTTAGCAAGACTAAATTAAGTACATCATTTATGAACTTTCCTGTGTTGTCAAGTGGATTAAGTTATTAAAGAACGTATTTGAGAATAGTCTTCAAGAAAGCATTACCTTTTTCTATGTTACTAGAATGATATATAAGATAATAAAGGAAAAAAAACACTAAAATTCAGTATTTGAAGACATGAATAAATTAGAACTGCATATAAATACTACTTGTGCTGCCACTTATGCTACCATGTGTATAGAATACTGTCTTGATTAGATGTATAACTAAAATATTTTTAAATATAACTAAAACAATTTAAAATTGATTAGTTATGTGACGCGATGTTGGAATCACCCGCCAGCTCCGGTCAACGTGCTGAGAGTGGCTGCTCTCTGAGCAAGGCAGGTCTGAGCAGCAGCAGAGCAGGGCTCGCTCTCTGCAGCACAATGGTTGCTGAAGAGACAAGGGCAGAGACAGGAATGAGGGAGAGGTCTCTTGTGTGGCTCCAGGGAGGGTTATTTCCAAAGAAGGTCCAGGGATGAAAGACACTAACCCCTGGTGTGCAGAGACTTATACACAGGGAAGGATCAGGGGCGGGTACCAATTTTCAACCAATAGGGAAAGGACAAGGGAGGAGCACAGGGCAGGGTTCACAATACTTAAACCAACAGAAGGCACTAGGGGAGGGGAACAGTTTGAACAAACCCATGGGGCTTTGAGGAAAAGGGGATTTCCAGGAGATTTCCAGGAGATTTCCAGGAGATTTCCAGGAGATTTCCAGGAGATTTCCAGAAGCAAGGGGCAGGATTGACAACTCAGCAGGAGGAGGGGCAGGGAACAATCTGGATCAAGGGGCAGGACTAGGACAAGATAGACAACTAGGTGGGAGGGTACAGCGTAGGACTGAACTAACATAGGGAGAAACAGAACAAACCACTCAAGATAAAAGCACACCATAGCAGTTATGAATAATAAAAAGAAAGGGGAAAATTTTCAAAGCTCTAGGTCCACTGCTAATCTTAGGAAATCTCTACAATATTGATGGATTGTAGCAGATACGTGTGTTTAGATTTCTTCATTTTTCTGTGAAAAATAATCAAATTTTAAAAACCTAGGGAAATGCCCTTTTTTCCAATAGAACAGACAGAATAATTGTAGGATGGGACAAACAATGTACTAAGTTCTTTTGTCTTCCTACAGCTCAATACTTCCATGACTAAGAAACATCCCTAAATTTTGAGGATCAGTTTACCTTTGTCACTTCTGTACTTCCTAGAAAATCTGCAGTTGTTCAGGTACTCTATGCAGACAGGCAAAACTGAAGCTTAGCATACATCTAGCACATTTCATAGACTGCTTTCAACATTTTATAGAAGCAAATTTGAAGGAAAGGCCTATTAGGAAAAAATATATAATTTATCTTTTATTCACATTTCACCTTTAAGCAACCTCTGAAGAAAACTCTTTTATAAAATTAAGCAGGATGGAAAACTGCAGCTCATCTTTTTTCTGTCAAATGCAAAACATAAAATTAAGTAATCTTGATTTTAATTTCCATGAGATTCGAAAATGAATGTACTGGATTAGATACAAGATTAACCCAGCTCAACAATATCATTCTAACAACATTGTCCAATATTTAAGGACTAAAAAAATATCAGGGGAAGAAAGCAAACACCTTTTTTTTTT
>VXBR01004972.1:82792-100415 GCA_013400215.1 Cisticola juncidis | reverse complement strand
TTTTTTTTTTTAATGAGGATATTAACAAGTTTGTAGAAAGGTCCTGCTCTGAGCCTCCTGAGCCAATAATATAATATTTTTTTATATTGCCATGCAATATTGCTGGCTGGATAGATATTATATATTGTGTAGTTAGTCGAGTTTTCAACGCCAAGAATATGGATTCTGGAACTCTGTAATGACTTTGTCATGGTACTCACAGTTTAATTCCATGTTCTGTGAGGGATTTCCTATTTTGAATATGCAGCCTAACAATGTCTTTGAAGCATTCTGCATTCAAGGAGAAAGTTATTAATTGTAAGTGCTCCATTTCTTAATGACATACATGATCTTATGCTTGTCATATCTTCTCTCACTCTGAGTACTAGAGAGTGTTTTTAATTTAGTTATTCCCTTATAGTGGGTCTGTCTTTAATTGTTTAACTCTTCCTCTCTTCACCTGACCCACATGGGCTTGTGATTAACATATTCAAATTGAAGCCACATAGTATAGTAACTATATCTTGTTTCAATATTTCTGCTAGTTTTTTTTTGTCATTAATTTCTTCTGTAGATCTCTTTTTTTGGCCATTATGTGACAAGTTGATATCTTTTCATAGAATGCTCTTTGGTAACTTCAGGATATCATTCATGAATAGTAATTGGTTAAAAATGTTATCAGATGCATAAAAATACGAACATTATATCCTATGTAAATTATTTTTACATTATTTTTGTGCTTAATTTCATCAGAATTTAATTTCTGAGCTCTTCCACACTTCTAGGACTCTTAAATCTTTCATACTTAGATCCACACTTCCACTCATAATATTATAATGAAACAGTATCTATGAGAAAGAATTATTAATATCTATTTAAAAGAAAAAAGCCCTATAAGTTTTCTGCATGAGAGTCTTTGTCTGAGTATGGCTTTTGCAGGTGAAAACTGAGGATTAAGTGGAGCACAGAGTTTCAGAATAAGAGAATATTTCTTCTCTAAACTTATTCTGTGAATCTAATCCATAGCATTGTGTCTTGTAATTTGAAAACAGATTTTGGCAGTTTGGGGAATTTTGTTAACAATTTAATTTTCTTAATGGCTCCCTTATTTTTTTTTTTTTTTTACTTGAAACATTTAAAAGGAGTTTAAAGTAGCCTACTCCAGTGTGGATTTTGGCCCTGAGATATTAATGATACAAGTGCCTGTTGTATCTTGCTATGCAAGTTGCCTACTTGCATGTGTTTGCAAGTGCAGACATGGTTAATTCTTATGGGGAATCCAACCCTTATAAGCTTACACAGGGCAGATTATGAAGCCAAACAAACCTTACAAAGAAAAATTTAGATGATAATCAGTGAACAACATTCAAAACAACCTTTACATAAAGCAAAACTCTGTGGACATACCCCCTTTCCCTTTTCTCTAAGAAAAAATATAACCAAGTGGGAGGATGCACTCTCCAGAAAGGTAACCTGTGTGCCTGCAAAGCTGTACAACAAGCTGATCTTTTCAGGGACATCTCTGGTAAATGTATTCCAATATTGTTGATGAGTACAAACAGTATGCATTAATATTAAAATATGAATTACTACTGCACTGAATATGAATCAGCATATTTAATGAATTTGCTAAAAGATTTCCTTGGATGAAGATATCTGATGAATTGAAAATTAAGCTTCTTCATTATAACCCAGTGCATTGGAAGTGGCTTATGCACCCCTGTACAAATTCAATTTATATTTCCCTATGCCATTGCAGGATGAGAAGAAAACTCTTTTCCAAACTGTCATTTTATTAAAAGCATTATGCTTGAGACTCTCTAAGAAAAATATAACACCCTGCACATTCTGTTCTCTGAAGTATTCATGAGTCTTTGTCAAGGGAGCTGCCTTTCTCATTCACATGCTGTTGCAGCTTGTTTTCTGTTTATTTGAAATCTTGTAGTGTCTTGAGCATCACCTGGGAAATCAAAGTCCATGTCAGATGTGTTGAAGCCCCGATGATAAAAGCTGATGATTGGATGTGACTGAGCTTGAGCACAGTCAAAGGCTGTCTCAAGATAAACATCTCATGTTAAAAGACTTGGAAGATGAAACTGGTGATGTCCTTGCTAAAATTTTGGGAAAGATAAAGCAGAAAAAAAAAGTCATCGTTCAAAATCTCCATTACAGGGATACAGAATGACCACAAGAATTATGTATGTTCTCAGGAAGATGTGCATTCTTATGCATTGCAAAATCTTACACATGTCAAAAATTTTCACACCTTGGATAATAAAAAAGTAATTATTAAACACCTTTAGCAAAAGAAATAAATCTAACTGCAAAAAAGAGAAAATAAAAGACTCTCAAATATAAATTTATGTTAATTCTTTTATTAAAAAAGAAGAAAGAACAATGTGAAGTTTATTTTTTTTTTGGCCTTGTATCAAACAAATAGAAGTTTCAATACTAGAAATGGTTTGAGTATAGTCAAAAATATGCAAGAAAATCATCAGGGAGTAGAGCTTTCCTGCTTAATGACCTGAGATCTTATCAGTTACTACCACTCATAGCTCAGAATTGTGTTTATATCTGATTTTTACAAAGTAAATGTTAATCAGGTTGGAGAGTTTGTCCCTGTGTGGGTGACTGTCTTGCAAGTTACAAAGAGCTGCATCAATGACCTTCTCACACACCTCCAGCACCTGACCCTATTCTAGAGAGTTTCACAGAATTTTTTGAGTGGCAATAGCTTCCTTTCAAAATTCAGATATTTTTAAATATTAAGTGACTTCCAGAACACCTATCATGCAAAAATCAAACACTTGTTTAGGGTGTTGTGCTGCTGGGATTTCTTTAATAGTGTTCAGATTTGTTAGCCTTTCTCTGTAATTACCAATTGACCTTTAGGTAGCCTTTAAATTACAGTAAGTTTCTCTGTTTGTGATAGGAAGATATTTTCTGGCTTGTCACTTTCTTTCTGGTCTCTTTTAATATATGATGAAAAGATATAAAGTAGAAAATGTTCAGGTAACATAAAGTCCTGTGGTAAAAAGAAACGAAAATCACTATGAGTTTGATGTCAAAGTAATCAGATAGCCTTTTCTTCCATGTATGTATTCTGAATTAAAAACCTTTTTTTTTTTTTTTTCCGTTTATTATGTTCCTGAAATCAAAGCAATAGATGAGGAAAAGAAAAAGAAACAAACTCATTTCATCAGGACTGAGTGAAAAGGAAACCTATTTTAAAAAATCAAAGTCCAGCCTAAGAGTCTGACTTGAAAAGAGTAGGATCTTTTACTGAACTGCTGACTTATTTTCAAGCAGGACATTGTCCTTCCTGCTTAGAAAATACTCATTTCTGTTAGGAAATTATTATGGTCTGAGGCGAAGCAGTTCCTGGATATTTGGGGAATGCATTATCAGATTAGCAAGGTTAATATTGCCTATTTGTTTGCTTATTTTTGTCCAAAGAAACTATGTTACACCTTCACTTCATTAGAGACAACTAGCAGTAATACTTCAACAACATTATGTTGGGGAAATCTGTAGATATGTTGTATTTCTAAAACTATAAACTATATTATTCTCCAGTTAAGATGATGATCTTAACCTCGTGAGCAGTAGCAACAGTTTTATTTCCAATTTGTTTGCATGTCTCATGTTTTCTCCCTGCTACCCAGTCCTGACACACAACCCAGTTTACAGGTAGAATAGTTAATGTAGTGCATCACTTTGTGAAATATCTAGTATTTTTTACTTTTTGAGAGAAATCCCCCATAGAGGAGCCCTTTTGTTGTGACTTTATCTTTTCATTCGCTGATTTTTGCTGATATAGACAACATTATTCAACTGACCAGAAAGTGAACATGTTCTGAAGCATATGGTGCCACAATCATTGTTCATATTTCAAAAGCTTTCACATAGACACATACTGCTTCTGCTCTTTAATAACTTGATCTAAATACTTCCCTAATGTTGTCATTCCCTATTTAAATAACTTCAGTATGCCATATGGAACTTCTACTGAGACAAGCTTAACACTGTAAAAGAGGTTTCAAGGTTTTGGCGTACAAAAGTCTCACATGATGATGTATATTTCCATGATTTTAGAAATTGGTCTGAAATAGATTTTTGAGATGACTGCCTAAACTCATGGAGATAAATGATAACTAAAGTCATGAAGAGGTTTCAGGAAATGTTAGAATTTAATTTACACACCTAAGTTCTACAAAATTTTAGATTAATTAGTATTTTATTTGAGAGATTAAGTAGGTACATATTGAATTGTAATTTATTCACACTAAGAACATTTTGAAAAGAAGCTGAGTTCTGACAATAAATCAAATTTTGGAGGTAGGGAGAAATTTCGGTTTCTCATCCTCATATATATATAACCACATCTGAAAAACAGCACTATTCTGGATAAAAACTTTATATAATGACTGCTGCTGTTTTAGCTACAAATATAATTCTTCATTAACATTTTGTCATATAAGCCTTCATACACTCTCAAATATGATAAAAGAAGATGAGTAACCTTTTAATATGACCTTGGGCTGATAAAACCTCTGTACTTGTGATAAATGCAAGTTTGCAGAGTGGCTGCGTTTTCAGTTGTCAGTAAAATAGTTTTATGAAAGTTCAAATTAAAAAAAAGCAACATCTTGAAGACTTGCCTAATATTTCATTTATAGTAGGTAGAAGACACATAGCTGGCACAGTTTTATATGTAAGTCATATATCATCCACATAAAAGCGCTGTTGGCTGTTCATGTTAAGTATCAACAAAAGAGGACATATCCAAGGTGAATTGGAAAATCTCTCTACTCATGCCAGTTTATACACTGTAGATGCTTCATTCAGGAACTGACAGGCCTACTGGTGAGTTTGGCATTTAAGTATATTCATCAATTCATTTTTCAGGGTATTCAAGGGCATGAAATTGAGCCAGTAAAATTCAAATCCTATGAAGTTTCTTATTAGAAAGTATGTATCATTTTTGCTGAATATTTCAATACTTGTTTAGGGATGAGAAAGGAGAAAGGAAGTTACTCCTTTGTTTTAAGTATCAGGAGTCAATTAAGTGTGGCATCACTTCTCATTACAACCTTAACAATATCTTATCCAACAATATTGTTAGATAACAAAGTTACACTGCTTCTCATGATAAAAAGAATTACAAAAAACTATATGTCCTTATATTTCTGCAGTACAACACATACCTTGATGAAAAAAAATAAGCTATTAACTCATCTTCTGAATTAGGAAATAATTCTGTTGACTGCCCATGCAGTGAGTGGGTAACTAAAAGGCATGCAGCTTCAATAACAAAGGATTATATTTCTTCTCTGTAGGTAGAGCGACATCTTTTCACTAGGAAACAAAAAAAAAGTGGGTTGAAGTATCTCCATTCAAAGGTTGCAGAAGGAGCATTGCTAGTTTGTTATGTGGCTCTAATTTTCACTAAAGATTCTGCAGTGGGAAGTAGAAAGCAGTAGTGGCAACCTATTTTTGCTATTTTCAGTATCATAAGTCCCAGAAGGGACTTTCTTTCCAAAACAGAGAAAAGGAGCTTACTGGATGCACTACCTAGCCATCAATCCCCAGTGGGAGCCAATGAATGAGAAGGAAGGTATACCTTCCTTTTGCATGAACAGTTTGGTGGTGGCAGGGGGGAAATGTTTATTGAGAGTTGAAACTGATCCCATTTCCACTGCATTTGCAAGCACCCATCCTAGTGTAATGAGCTACAGACTATTCCTTTTGAATAGGTATAAATGTGTTTTTCAGTATGGGAAAGCAAGTAATTTCAGGATATTAGGTGGTCTATAAGTTTATCTGATACCTTGTTTGAAAAATACTTCAAGAAATTACTTTCCATAATGTCATGGTATAACTCCAGGTGGCAACTAAATGCTATCCAGTCACCCACTCCCACCCACATCCCCCATTTTGCACTAGAGCTCAGGGCTTTATCTTTGAATTGAGTACCTATTAATATTGAACATCTCAACCAAGGTATCTAAAAGTCAAATTGAATCTCTACAAACACATGCAAATAGAGGGTCTAGTTATTTATTTATGTTTTTGAGACTGAAATAGATGGATCTTCCTTTATCAGGAATACTGAGGAGCAGCAATACTGCACAGGAATTCTAATTGTGTCTTTCAGCGTAAACAAAGGCAGTAGAACTGGATGTAGAAGCTGGAAATCTAAAGCCTACCCCATAGAGAACTATTTTTAATTTACAGAAAACCAGGTCCTAGGTAGCTTAAAAATAAACACCTGCAAGAAGCTAAGTGAATTTACAAGGAAAGTAACTAAATAGAATCCCTTCATCCTAGCATAATGAGCTCCACATCAAGTTACCCTAGTTTTATATGACAGTGCAATATATTAATTGCTTCAGTGTTTATTTATCCTTGTAAGGCATAGGGCAGAAAAAAAATCCTGACCTTGCAGTTTCAGACTTACAAGGAAAATACCTCTTCCTGAAATTAACATATCAAATGAATGATTTTTTTTTTTTTAAATCCCAAAACAAACAAACAAACAAACAAAAAACCCAAAACCACAAAAGCCTACTCTTCTTGGAAAACTTTCAGTTTTGTATTATCCCTATGGAATTTTTCTATCCATGAAATATTTGGGTATGCAATTCTAAAACTCCATCACAAATCTATGCATAAAAGCTATTGTATGTTATAGAACACTATAAGTGTTTTGTGCTTTGTAACCTCCTCTATTATTTATCTGTAAAAACATTTACTCCAATTTCCTATACATTTATTATATCTGTTTCAATTCCAAAGACACTGATTTGCATGTATGTAGAAAAATAATTGAAATTCCAGAAACTGGTCAATAAAAATTGTTTTATAAACAAAAAGAACACCAACAACAGCAAAAAAGAATTGAAAATGTTTTCTTTAAACACAAGTGGGTTTTATGTAAATTCAAGGCTCAAAAATTGCTATAAGAAATACATGGTCCAAGTAAAGCTTTTTAAACCTAAAATAGGGACTAGAAGAATTCAAAAGCATACAAGAGATATAAAACACATTTTAGTATCATTTAATGGGTGACTTAGATGAGCACTTTTAAAGGTGTTTTTTTTTTTACTTAATCCTTTCTTAGGGATTACAGGCACAAGCACACCTATATCCCATATAAAAAGTATAACGAAAATATAGAATATCCTGACTTTGAAGAGAACGTAAGAATCATCAAAGTGCAACTCCTTGCCCTGCACAGGACCATCCCTGTGCTGGAGATCCTTACTAAGGAAGGCTAAAACTGATGTCAAGTTTCTTTACTTACAGAGTGAACAAATCTGACCATGTCCAAGAAAGAGATAAGCCATTGATATTTTGTGATGTTATTCTGAGTTTCAGAATGTTACTGAAAGTAGTATTTGCAATTGCCTTTTTGAATCTTTATTTAAATAAAAAATGCTGATCTATCCTGAGACCTTTATATTTTACAATGTTAATATAGACAACAGTGAAAAACTTTGGTGTAATGTTTCACTCTACCAAGTTCCTTATCATATGCTTCAATTTAAATGAACTATTTTTCCTGAAAACAAATGGAAAAAAGGTAAATACTTTAAAAAAATCAGTTTCAACATATTTAGAAGATGTCCATTTCTAAAAGGCATTTAATTTTAGCTATTTCTAGTATAACTTAAATGTAAGAATTTGAGGGGTGGGGAAGATTACTTTTTGAAGTACAAAACCTTCTTAGTTTCAAATACAATCTTAGTGTACAAAAGCATTCTTCAAGTGTTTCCGTAATCCCTGCAATACTGAAATGAAAATTTGGATCCTGTGAAACAAAGAGAAATTAGGGTCATTATTCTTTAAGTGAAGAACTGATGCATAAAGTTGTTTCAGCCAAATACTTCCATTAATTCTAGGCATTCTGAATGAGACCACTAGTAGTTAATTTCCCACATGATTTAAAAGTGTATACTCCAGCAAAATATTCTTTCTCAGGGCTTCCAATTTTTCTAGTAATCAAGGTTCTGAGCTTCCACACAGGCACTCAAAAAGTGAGAAAAATGCCTTTAATGACTGTCTGTAAAAAAACTGGGTTTTATCTAATTAAAAGTTTTAACACAATCAAAAAGTGAATTGTTTCTCATCTAGTAAGAATTACATATCAGATGCAAAGGTATTATCTAATAGTCCAAACTGGAATTCAACTGTCTTCATAAAGATATTTGCTTTTTATTCCCCTCCTGATAATCCCATTGCTACCAACATATCGATGGTCCAACTCCTTTGGTGGCTGCCACTCCACTGCTGAACTCAGCACTGAAACATTTTATTATAATTGTCTCAATATTTCTGAAGCATCAGGCTCCTGTAATTTACAAAAACTTCTAACTCTTCAGACTTTTGAGAAGTTCTGTATTGACCCTGATGTTTCTTTTTTAATCTTTTTTTTCATAAACACTAGAATTTTCTTTATGCCTATAGCTATATTAATCCCTTTTACAATTACAAAATTTGAAAAAAAACATGTAAAAACTAGTCAATTGAGTTTTCATCTATCTAAAAGCAAATTGAAAAAGTGAGGGGCTTTAGGTATGTTGACTGGCAATCTTGATAATACAGGTTTAAGGAGTGAAAATATGAAAAAAGGCAGTCCATAGTCTTCCTCAGACTTCAAAATCCAATCCTAGGCTATGAGTCTATGAGCTGGTTTGGTGAAAGATGAGCCCTTATTTGGGCTGTGAAGAGGGGGGAAGTGCAAGGTTACTTCTCACTGATTGTTTCAAATTCCATCACTAACTGAAGGAGAGTATTCTCCCAAGAACAGAAATGTGTTGTCTTATTTGCAGAACCCAAATATGTGAGACAAAATAAATTGGGTGAGTGTGACATTGAATCATCATTTTTTACTTAACATTTATAAGTAAAATAAAATTTATTCCTTTCTGAATATAATGCTCCCCAGCAGACAACTTCAAAAGGTTTTACTAGATGATGGGAGAACAATCTCTTGAATGGAGTATTTTCACTTAGCTGAAAAATGAAATCATTTTTAAAAATGGTAAGGTTTTAACAGGGTTAAAAACAGAAGAACTAAAAAGTATATAATGTGTCAACATGATAAAAATAATTTCCAAAAAAAGCAGCCATAAAGAATGAAATCTGCTTTTAAATTGCATAAACTTGTCATGCACTATCACTTTAAAACACATCTTGCTTCTGAATTTGACATTAGGATGACATTGAAATTTATAGGCCAAAAAGGAACAGATGTATCCATTAAAGCAAACAGGTACAGCCAAATTCTTTATACTGCAGCTAAGAGGAAAAACACCCACTGGTGCTGTATATAGTGACTGTTTCCTTGAAGCTAATAAAGTGCAAAACTTTCCATGTTGCTCTATAAACCCTCACTGAGGCGTTTGACAGTCATAAGAATTAGTGGCTGGATTTAAGGAACATGAAGCACTATAAGGAGAAAAATTCTGCCAAGTACTAAAGGAGTTCAAAAATAGATTGATATGACTTAATTATGCATAACTGAGTTTTGCTGTGATTGGTAACTATTAAGTACTTGTTATTGTATACGTGGCTGTAGTATAATGGGATTTTTCACAAGGCCTCAGTATATATAACCTCAAATTGATGGATACTTTGATCTTTTCCAGGAGGATGATTATAAAGTAGAAGTTATTCAGATCTTCATTGATCTCTGGGATATAGTTGTATCAGCCATACGCAAGACCCAAATTAAATAACTGAAGTAAATGTCAACTCCAATGTCATCCCTTAAAAACACGTGGCCCAGTCCAAGGTTCTGGCTGATAGCTGAAGGTGTACACAGCTCAGTGGAGGTCAGTGTGCCTTACCTGAGCAAAGGGCAAAAACATTGCACAACATCGAACGACTTAGCAAGTCTCAGTCTTTTCTCTCACAAAATTGAAATTTGGCCATGTCAAGATGGGGATTTAAAGTTGACCCTCTTTCTGAATGGGCGGTCTTCTAGTGAGACCAGTTTGGAAAGTTTGAAACCTTTCTTTCTATAAAAGACAGTTTTCTAAACAAATCACAGTGCAGGCAAGATGTAATTAATTTCCTTCTCTGTTCTTTGACTAAAAAAACCTCTTTCTAGTATAAAAATTTTACAGTCAAAGTATATAATAAATAAAAAGTTTCATTACTACTTATATTATTACGTATGTATTTGCTATTACATACATGTACATGTATAAATAGAGTATATGTATATAACTTGCATATATTAAATATTTATTACTCAAAACTTTTTTGCCAAAGTATCCCTGAATGGTAATGTTTTCCAGAATGGGTAAGTTTCCTCCAGAGAACTGTTGTTTCTTTTTACATAGCAAAGAATTGAGTTATATAGCTAATATCCCTGTATAGACAGAGAAGCTGTAATCTGTGCTTGCACAATTATAATTAAGTCTGATGGTTTTAATTGGGTCTATCAATTTGCATAGAATTTACTTAGCTTTTCTGTGGCCTTTTTTCCCAGTTTGATCTATTTTAGGGTCTTAATTTTCAAGAGCATTTCTCCTTGCTTAAAATTCACATCTGACAACACCAATAAGCACTTTGAGCCCCTCTTTTAATTCTTTTCATTTATCTTCAATAAAATGTGTAGGTAGTCACAGGCACACACAAAAGGCTTCTTCAAATATAGCCACCTCAGCTCCACAAATGAATGTTCTATATAAAGCTTCCAGTCACCTAAACTGAATCTGAATAACTGAAGATATCATTCAGTCTCTTAGTAATAATCTTCTGTTTAGCTGAGTAATTTTTTATGATTCCAGGATTATAGAAAGTTTCAAAAGCCAAAATAAAGTGCAATCAACCCAGAAAGTAAAAGAGTTCATTCTAATATACCCCGTGACTCAATAATTACAGAATCTTCCTAAATCTTAAGCTACCAATTCATCAAGGCCCAGCTTGCCTTGAACTAATGGAGTTTTACAAGGTTCAAAAGTCACAAACACTTGGGAAATATCTATGTTTTTTGATTTTGTTGCTTTATAAAAGAGCAGTGAGATCAAAAACTCTTCAACTCTTAATTAGGTAACCTGACCCTGCAAGGCTTCCTCACTGTCCAGATTTCATGCATGAATCAATTTTCTTTTTGAAAAGCTCTTTAGCTGGTTCTGTGCAACATTCTTAGTGTTGGCTGGAGCACTGTTAAAGAAATGGAAAAACCTTGAAATTTTTATGAATTAACACATTTTCAGGAAAGATTAACTACTCATCTTAGCTTTGAGATTTCTTAGACCGAGAAAAATTAAAACAAACAAACAAACCCACTCTCCCCAAAAAACCCACAAAGACCACCAAACATCCACAAACCAAAACTAAACAACAGAGATTTCTTTCATCCCTCAGGTAACATAGTAGGAACTTTTATTCATATCCAACTGCTGCTGTTACTATCATATACCATCCTTTTGATACAAATGGATTCTCTCTCACCAGAAAAAGAGTGGGACATGCCACACAACCTGTTGATTTTTATACTCCTCTGATCTACTTTTCTTTTTTGGATAAGCTTTTGCAGGTAATCCTACAATCCAGAAATAAAGATTTCTTAATATACAACCCTGTGTGGCTTTGAAATGAAAAAAGAAGTCTCAGTTCTTCCATGTCAGACAATACTTTTGTCCTATCTCTTTTTCAAAAAAGTCCTCCACTTGTTTTCAAGCCAGCCCCTCTCCTATGAGGTACCAACAGTGTTGGGTTAGGTTTGTTGTCTGGTCTGGGGCAGGGTGACCCATGCAAGGCTTTGACAGTGACTCCAGGCAACCTGGAAGCAAAACCACTCAATCTGCAGCCCTTGTCCCTCCAACAGCCCTCCTACTTGCTTACCTCCTTTTCTCTGTCCCACTGTCCTTCCAGATGAACATCCAGTCTGTATTGATTTCCCCCATTTGTCACATGTTTTGTTACATCTGCATGGAAATTTGATATTTCATAAACTTACAGGACTGTGGAATAGTTACATTTTGAAGGCTCCTCTGGAGATGTAGTCAGCCAGAACAAGTTGCTCAGGGCTGATCCAATCATGCTGTGAATATCTCCAAGGATGGAGAACCTTGCACTCTTTGTGCAGCTTGTTGCAGTGTTTGAGCCCTGTCACAGCAGAACTGCTTTCTTATGCTTGAATGTAATTTTCTGTGTTTTCATTTGCATCCACTGACTTGTCATGTTACCAAGCACCACTGAGCAGAGTCTGACTTCATCTTCTTAAGGCCCTCATGTAAGGGATTTCAACACATTGTAAAAATCTCTTAGCCTTCTCCACTTCAAGCTGAACAGCCCTATCTTTCTCAGTCTCTCTTCTTATGAGAGATTCCCCAATCTCCTGACCATCGTTGTGGCTTTTTGCTGGACTCAATTATGTGTCTTCATATCCATCTTGTAATGAGGATCCTAGCACTGGACCCAGCACCCCAGCACTCCAGATGGTTCTCATGTGGGTAGAGTAGAGGGGAAGGATCACGCTTTTAATCTGGTAGTTGCTTTCGTCATGTCATCCAGGAGGCTGGTTTTTGTTTTGTTCTGGTTTTTTTTTATCTGCAAGTATGCATTCCTGGCTCATATTCAGCTTGGTGTGCAACAGGACTGCCAGGCCCTGATCTGTAAAGCTGTTTTACAGCTAGTAAAACCCCAGTATGTATAGGCACATAGTTAATCCTTCTCAGCTTCAGGACTTAGCACATCCCTTTTGCTGAAATTTCTGAGATGCCTCCTTGCCCATGTCTCCAAGCTGGAAAGGTGTTTCCAAATGGTGGTATAACCAATTTTCACACTACTACATAGACTGTCTCAGCCTTGCACAATGGTATTGATATAATTGCCTAGGCACTGCTTTACTTGCAAGATCATACTCTTCAAAAATTCCCCTGTGCTCCTCTCCATTTTTGTACGGTGTTCAACTGTTTCTCTTAATTTGCCTTCAGACCTGTGAGATTGAACCTTCCCTAATGGTGCTACTTGCAACTTTCATCACTTTGTTATTCAGCACAAATATGATCAGCATTTTTTTCTGTTCTCAGCTTTTTCAGCATTTTCTTCAGTTGTCTAAAATTCATTCCAAAATCTAGTCAATAAAGTAGTTGCTTGCAGTTCTAACATTACACCTCTTTGAAAACACATTCAACACACATTTTCAAATTTCATCATTTATGCACTGCAGTCCAAGACGAGGTTACACAGCATATTAAGCTTTATGTTTCATTATCTGATTATGACAGAAGAAAAAATGGTTCTGATTTCAGTATTGAAGATAACCATAACACTACATGGTTAAAAAAAGAAGAAAGAAATTATGAGAGTGCAGAGGACATCCTGTTCTGTTCTGTTCTGTTCTGTTCTGTTCTGTTCAAAGCTATCTCATAGAATACCAAATGAAGTGTACTCAAATGATCGATAATATATGCAAATTGTTGTGATGGAGTATGTTGTTTTTAGTTTAACACAGTATCATTTATTTTCTAAACACAATCTTGTTATTGATTAGATGTGGAATTTATTTTACTCTTTTAAATTTAAATTATGTCAGAAAAGAACCAGTGACTTCTAAGAAAACATGTTGGGTTTTTTAAATTAATCTTAAGACAATTTTCCCTTCTGGAAGCAACCTACTACTAGCAGTATAAAGAGAATGATTTGAATGCCAATTACATACTATTTCCTGCAAAATAATATGCTGAAGGCAAATCAACATTTAGATCACAGTATCTGCAATGTAAATGAGAAAGAAAAAAAATGTAGTCAACTATGGTTAGAAATGTATTAAGTTTTCAAGACCTTTTTAATTTTTTTTTAATTAATTAATTTGTACCACTGAGTCAGGAAACTGCTTCAAAGAAACAAACTGTCTGATATAAAAATCTGCTTAAAATTATTTTGCATCCACAGTAATTTTAAGTACATGATATATTATATATAGTTGTACTAAATGCATATTTAATCATCTTGACATTTCTAAAATATCCAGAAAATCAGCTCCATGACACTTTCTTCAATCCTGGTACTTTTTAATAGCTTGTTTACTTTCTCTGTGGAGGCACAAGCCCATTGTCCTTCTTTGGACACACTCCAGCACCTAAATATCTTCATTGTAGAGAATGGTCCAGAAGTGAACACAGCACTCAAGACAGGGCCTTACCAGTGCTGAGTACAAGGGGACAATCCCTGCCCTGGTCCTGCTGGCCACACTGTTTCTGATACAAGCCAGGAGGCCATTGGCCTTCTTGGCCACCTGGGCACATGCTGGATCATATTCAGCCAGCTGCCAACAAGCACCACAGATCCTTTTCCTCTGAGTAGGTTTCCAGGCACTCTGCCCCCAGCTTGTAGTGCCTCATGGGTTGTTGCGTCCCAAGTGCAGGACCTGGCACTGCACCTTATTGAACCTCTTGCAACTGCCTTCAGCTCACTGAACCAGATTCTTCAGATTCCTCGGCAGAGCCTTCCTTTTCTCCTGCAGATGAATACTTCTACCCTGTAAGAGACTGGAGAAAAGGATTACTGGTTCAAAACCACTGAAATATTTGGGGAGGAAGAGAAGGACACACACACGCTCACCCATATTCATACACACATGTGCTTAAGTTGTTTTGAGCCAGTAATCCTTTTCTCCAGTCTCTCACTTTGTGTTGGCAGCAAAGTTACTGAGGAGACATTTGATCCCCTCATTCAGATCATTCATAAAGATGCAAAACAGGACTGACCTCAATACTGAGCCCTGAAGGACAACACTCATGACTGGCTGCCAGCTGGATTTAACTCTGTCCAGCACCATTCTCTGGGTGCAATCATCCAGATGTCTTTTTATCCAGAGAAGAGTGCACCCATCCAAGCTGTGAGCAGACAGTATCTCCATGAGAATGCTGTCAAGTGCTTTAATGAAGTCCAGATACACAATGTGCACAGATGCTCCCTCCATCCACTAAGGATGGTCATGTTGTTGTAGAAGAATATCAGATTCATAAATAGTGTCAATGAACTTGACCTGATAGTTTTCAACGGCCTTTTTGGATTTTACACGTAGTTTTTTCTTTTGCTTTACTCCTTTGTTGATTTTGTATTCCTAAAATGCACATGCCAGCTTGATATCATTCTTCTCACATGACAGATGCATCAGTTGAATGAAAATTTATACAGGATTTGCTGACCATTTCTTCTGTGCAGGATTATAACATACTTTCACTGTCTGCATGTGCACCTCTGTGACAACCATGCAAGATGTTTGAAAGAAATGGATAATCTGTGTGTGAATTTCTGATGACAAGAGGCTGATAATTCATTGTCTTTGATTTTCCATTTCCCACCTGACCTTGGGGTGAGATGTTTACTTAAATATTTAATGTTGCAAACACTGTGGCAACATCTTATTATATCTTCCTCTTGATAGTTCAGCCCAACTCTCTTTTTCTCAGTTATTGGCAGTGTTCTGACAAGCCTTAAGGAAAGATGAAAAGATGTCCATAATTTTGTGCGTTTGTCACCAGGATTTATTGTGCTACTAGCAAGCCAGTAACAAAATACTTGCTTGACATCTGGGAGTCTGCCATCTTTATCACATACAATAAAATAGGTCTTTCCTGCTGGGCTTTAATGGTAGGAAGATTACTACAAAATAGGATGTCATTGTTTGATATATCCAATCTTATGTATTTCCTCCAGAGATAAGGCAAATGGAATTATTTAAGTTACTGATTTTAGTAACTACAGAAATCCTGAAGGAAGAAACAAAATATTTTGATGGCAAAGTAATTCTTATTAAAGCCCAAATAGTTTTTTTTAATATGACCATCACTAAAAGGGAAATTTTTGAAATGAGAAAATATCACCATCTGCTGTTAATGTCTAAAGAATGCTGCCAATTTATATAAACCTGAGACCCCTTCTTTATTGGGCTTCATCAGCTGTCAGGAGGAGAAAACTAAATTGTCCTTAGCAGACTGCAACATTATTTTTTTTTTCCTATGGGTGGAGATAGCAAGAGACAAATTACTTCATTGAAAATTGCAAACAGTTAACATTTAAATCTTGACAAAATTTGGGGTTTTTTTCTATTCTTTTATTTTTCCTTTGGTTCAGGGGGTGGGTTCTTGTTTGGGTGGTTGTTTTTTTGTTTGGAATTTTTATTGTTTTCATTGAGATCCTTTCATTAGAATGCATGTTTTTGGCACAGTAAGGCATTGCAAACTGTTTCCTTGCCTGGAAGCTCTGGACTTCTGTTACTGTTTCTTCCAGAATGACAGAAAGAAAACTCAGATACACTACATGTCCTATGGGAATAATAGAGAAAGTGCCTGTTTTCAAAAGCTTACTCATGGCTCAAATAATTTTATTGACATATATTTAGGTGAGACATCAAAGTATTTAGGGTAATTTACTTAATTATGAGTTCTCAATTAACTACTTTAAGCAAAACTTAAGCCACAAGTTCTACAGGGAATAGCACTGTTATGTTAATGTTCTAACTTCATATCAGCAGACTCTTTAAACTCAGAAATAAAAAAAAAAAAAGGAGAAAAAAGAAAGTATTTTATGATGCATAACTTTTTGCAATAAAAATTAGATATTAGATTCAGCAACAAAGAAGTTAATCCATATAAAACCCTCTTCCTATAGAGTTTTAAATATGTAAAAGAGGTCTAACTTGCTAAGAAAGAAAAAAGAATACCCTTAATTCATCAAGGCAGGGAAATACCTGGAAACACAAGGAAACTACTTTAGAACATGTTGGTCCTCTTAGCAACATATAGTTACAAACCCTCTGTTTCTTCAAAGGGAAGCTGATTATCTCTTGCTTTATGTTTAATACAATATATATCATAGGAAAAAATACATTTAAGCTATGGCCTTCTACTCTGTACCCAGTTCTGCCTCTGCACTGAAATGTGCAGATAAAAACTTAGTCAAGGGCAAAAAAAATCAGCCTATGGTTGTACCAGCAAAATATTCAATAAGTGAGTATAAGTAAACAGCATATTTAGCTACTTCTGAGCTTTTTGTTTCTTCATACAACTCTGTTTGGCTTTGCTCTTTTACTTTTTCATTTACTTAATAATATTTTTCTCTAATTTTATCTAAGACAAAGAAACATGGTATCATCAAGTGGAACACAGAGGAACACAATGTAGGATTTTTAAGGTTACATTAACCCTAGAGGATGGTCTGAAGTTGTATCAGGGTAGATTTAGGTTGGGTATTAGAAAAAGGATCCTCACCCAGAGGGTGTCTGAGCACTGGAACAGGATCCCCAGGAAGGTGGTCACTGCAATAGCCTGTCAGAGTTCAAGAAGTGTCTGCACAATACTGATGAGCACATAGTCTGATTCTTGGGAATGGTCCTGTGCAGTGCTGGGACTCAGTAATCTCCTGGGTCCCTTACAACTCATCATATTCTGTGATTCCATGATTAACTACTCTAAAAATAATAGTTACTGTAGATGGAACTAGACATTGGTCTCGTAATAACTTTTGAAGCAAAACTAATCTCAGACTGATTTAAGTTATTTCTGTACACATCTGTTCTACAGATGTTTGCTAAAAAATGAGACCAAACATGATGAGATCAAAAAGCATAGATACATGTACATATGACAAACAGCAGTGAGCAAATTTCAGTTAC
>VXBR01004972.1:292-80292 GCA_013400215.1 Cisticola juncidis | reverse complement strand
AACACATGCCATATTTCTGCTGGAGATTCTAGGTAGGACTCTCACTAAAATAACTGGCTTGTTCTGTGAGAAGATTTTTAAAATAATTAATGAAAAAACAAAGAAAAGCTCAGGTAAGATGATTGTGCACCAAAAGAATTATATATAATCTATATTGCAAAATACCAACCAACCAACCAACCAAAAAACCACCAAACCTTAAAGAATTATAATGTATTTGGACTTTGAAACTTACCTTTCAGTTAAATAATTGGAAGTTACGTTACAGGAAAAACTATTTTAACCTATTTTATGTTCTAAAATTAATTCTACATTTAAAAAGTTAAATTTTTAATATACTTCTCATTCTCACAGATATCACTTTCTTTGGTCAGTTCAGGTCATCTCTCCTCTGGATTTTTTTTAGCAGTTCTGCAGTGGCAGAACACAGGAAGCTGAAAAGTCTTTGATATGCAGTGAACACTGCTCAGTAACAGCCAAGACATCAACATTATCAACATGCTATCAAGATTATTCCCAGTTTAAATCCAAAAACACAGCACTGTATCAGCTACTAAGAAGAAAATTAACTCTATCAAAGGCAAAACCACTACAGGCATCCACAAAGTCCATAATGGAAGAACTAGGATCAAGATAATACAAATTTATATGAAACTAACTTTGCAATTTTTTGTCACATTTATCAACAGATACACCCTGGGTTTTATACTTTCTTATGATAGAAAAAAAATTTCAAAAACCCTGTCTGTAGCTGCTGTGTAGACTGAGCTTCAGTGATGCCTCAGGGACACTGATTTGTTGGCAAGGACAAGTAGGAATACCAATGCTCTGTCCTTTCTGAATTTCCACAATTTAGGAAAATGCAAGTCTTCGACAAGGAGGAGATTGCAGGAGATTTGCCAATGCAAGGTGTTCCAGAGATGCAGTTCATGAGCTCATCTTCTATGTGTTGGCTACATGCTGTCAGAAACAGCTCTGATGTTTCCCTGGGCAGAAAAACCGGGATTCAATCCTTATGGGGAAGTCGTGTTAGCAAATTGCTTGGAAAGCTATAACCACAATGTTTTTCATGTCCTTTGTTCCTCTACAGCCCTTAAGCTCAAAATAAATCTGGCTTTCATTAATATAAATGATCTCTTGATCAATTTCAGTATAACATATTCCCACTTATGGATTTTAGACACAGATTTATTTATTGTTTATTTAGTCAGGAACTAGTTTGTTTCAAAATTAAGAAGTAACCATATTAATTTTATTGTTCTCAAAATTGATCTCCAGGCCAATTAGTTATTGTTTAATGGGTTTGAGGCCTATATTTAGTTGGGAACTGGAGCTCTTTTTATTAACTGGAGTAATTAATTTGAGATACCCTTGGGGGTTTATCTCTTGTAGTACACTATAGTATAGATTTGGAAAGAAATGCATGTATTGGATGAAAATGCCTAAGAGAATTGTGTTCAAAAAACCAAACCTTTTTTCTGAGAATCCCTACTTCTTTTCTATGCATGATGCATTATGTTGTTTGAGAAAATAACATTTATTCAGTGGACAGGGTTATGTGTGATGTATAATACTATCGTCAAGTTTCATGCTGCTACTAGATAATAATTCAAATTGTCTGTGAGCAGGTCGTCATCATGCCTTCTTCCTCATGTCTTTCTCATTTCACCCTGTGAACAGAAAATTGTAGATATCATGCCACCTCAGGACAAATCCCAGTGTTCCCTGAGAACTTCATCTTACATCCCAAAACATTTTGTGTGGCAAAGTTTAGACTAAATTGAAATTTTAATGAAATTTTACTGTTTTTCTAAGCTGGATTTTTGCAGGATATATTCAAATCAACTACTTTCGCTGAAGGTATTAAACACAGCTGCTCTTGTACAAGCCCTTTATTTCCCTTTCCCCTCCTCTCTTCTTCTTTTCCTTTCCCATGTCTTTTCATTTTAATTTTCTATTTCAATTATTTTTTTCTTTTTCTTTTGCTCTTCTTATTTCTTTCCTGGATGTCTTTTCTGGAGGTACCAAGATATAGAATAAGAGTCTCAAAATACAAGCTGGTATGAAAGCCCATGTTAATTAATTCACTCTCTGTTAGAAAAAGTTAGAATCTAAAATTCAGCATGAATAATTAGACCACTACCATGAACTGGTCCAAACCGAGTTTCAATCAACACAAAAATAACTGCTCTTTCAGTTTCACGAAATAACTCCTTAATCTAATACTTTGGACACTCTAAGGATCTCAAAAGCCATCTCATCTAGGTAAACAGGCAATTTGACTTGATTAAAATGGCCTCATTTCAACTAGAAGATCTAAAAATTGATGACAAATCTAATTAAAAAGGGCTTTTTTCCTGTTTTTATTGTCCTTAACAGTAAAATTTTGATTGTAGGAAGAAAATACTATTTTCTTTGAAAATATAGGTAAATACTATATGCAAAAAGAAAGCATGTTGTAACATGGATATATTTCTTTTATTCTTAGTTCATTAATTGGCATCTTATGCTTTTCAGAAGCATAAATTGATTTCGTAAATTCTCCTAAATGTATTTTTTTTTCCTGTTTGATCGGGAGGGGTGTGTCACAACAGTCTGCAAGTGTTAGAAAATACACAAAATACATAAAAGTAACAAATAAGGCAGGTGAAGATTTAATTATCCAAATGTATGAAGGAAATGGAGATTACTGGCCTGAATCTAAGTATCTACAAATACACAAGCAGTTCATCAAAATACGAACAGTTACTCATTGTGCTTTGTTTGGTGGATTTTGTTTGTTTGGTTGGTTGGTTTTTTCTCTTCACAATAAGCCTGGAGGAACAAGGAGGGTTGTCCTGTGGTGAGGACAATTCTTTCAGTGTAGGAAGAGAAACTGGAAAATTCAAGCTCAAATGAGGCTTGAGAATGTCTACAAAAATCTCTGTAAAACTTTAAATGCATCAATAGTTACTTATCTTGGAATTATAAATGTAATATTAATACAACATAATTCAAATTCTGTGTCCTAATTAATGAAAATTACCTAGTCATTCTGCAGCTCTTAGAAATTTTGAAATACTATGTTTGACATTAAAATATTTTGAGGTATGATCATCCAATTTTAAGAGTAAACATAGCCTCAAAAATCTACTGGTAGTTGATGCTAGAATTAACATAAAATTATTGGGTATTTTCTGCATACAATTATATAGCAATTATCTGGTCTCTGTATCATGCCTGAACTTTATTACTAATTTTAATCTCAACACCCTTGGGATATTTACAAGATGGGAGGTGTTTGGGAGCTTGAATAGAGTGCACATGTTATCCATTTACTTACATATATATTGTGCCTAGGAACATATATATACTGAACTCTAGGAACCCTCATGCTTGTCAGAATAATCTATCAAATCTTTATTGAATTCAATTTACTCCTGCTTTAATTTGACAGTTTAATCAGCTAAACCTCTTACTATATTTGAAATTAATTTCTTGAATTTCTAGAAAACCATAATAAATCAAAAATTCTGAAATTCCATGTTTAATAATGAGTAGTAAGAGAGGATTTAACAGCCTTGATGCTCTATAATGCATTATAACAGTAGTGCTTTAAAAGCATAATAAGAGAATAAAGCTCTCATTTGTTTTTAAATTTAAAAAGTTTCCCTGCCTTTCTTTGCCATTTTTTTCTTTCTATTTTCTGTTTTCTGCTAGGGTGAATTCACCCTTCCATGACTGGTGCAAGGTGTCATTCACCTCATTATATACACTGCTATATCCTTTATCTTGAGCAGAATGCTACTTTGTGAGCAGACAGAGGTTACATTTTGCGTTCTTTGACAGAGATATCTGCAAAAAGATCTTAGACTCCATTCACCACCCTTCAGCATACAGAATTCACAGGATGACTTTGAATTTCTGGTATTAGATGTGGAGTAAAATCCTTTGACAGTCTTTGAGGTACAAAATGTGCAGGGACTCTCGTATATGTAGTCAACTGCACTGAGTTATCCTGAAAAGACAAAATGGATACATCCATTATTTATTTTTTGCACACTGTATTCCAGCTGAGCAACTCTTCCAATTAGCTGATATTCAACCAGTATGATATTTGATCTGGTTTGCATAGGTTCTGACATGCCTTTCTTTTATTAACTAGAAGATAGTGAAATAGGTAAAAGACAGTTAGAGAAAGACAAGGAAAAATTTCATTTGTTTCCTCCTTGCTGAAAACAAGTAAGGAAACCCCAACCCCTGAAATACTGCAAAAAGAAATAATTACAATGCAGACAAAAAAGACTGCAGAAAGCTAATGTGTGGTAATACATTGGATGTAAAGCGGTCTAAGCATCAAAATATCACAAACAAAAAAACAAATGGGGGAAAAAAGCCCAACCTAAACAATTTAAACCAAACCTCAGAGAACTTCTTAAATGAGTGTAAGAGAAAATTAGCTAAAATTAAATTCATTTTAAATGTTGGATTCAGATCAAGGAATGTAGAACTGCTTGAAAATCCTCTTATTAAGATCTGTCTCCTCTGGCCTGCATACAAAGGAACACTGTGTTGAACAAGTGAAACTTTCACATCCAACCTTATTTAGCAGAACGTGGTGAGAGGAGAATTGTGACAGAGTCATACAATGTCTTGTGTTGAAAGAGACTGTAAAGATCATCCAATTCCAGCTCCCCTGTCACAAGGAGCGGGGACACTTTCCACTAGACCAGCCAGGTGTGGCTCCATTCCCTACAACCCCTCGAGCCCTGATCTTCCTCCAGTCTTCACCCAGTGCATGGTGAACCTGCTTGTCCTACTCTTGGGTAACTTCTCCAGAAGGATGGTGAAAGCAACAGTATCAAAAATCTTACTAAGATCCAGAGAAACTACATCCATGGTCTTTCCTCTATCCAATAGGTGGGTAACTTTATCATAGAAGGGTCTCAAATTATTTAAAAAGCACTTTCCCTTTGGAACCCACATTGACTGTGCCTGGTGATTGCATTATTCTTTAAATGACTTTCAGTAGCATCCAGTTTAATACTGTCCATAATTTTCCCAGAAAATAAAGTTAAAATAACAGGTCTATAGTTACCTGGGTCTTCCCTCATGCTTTTTTGTGTATTGGAGTAACACTGACTGTCTTCCAGTTTGCAGGGGCTTACCCAGGGCCCCAGGAACTTTGACAGATGATTGGGAGAGGTTTAGCCTTAACATCCACTAGCTCCACACCCTTAGCACTGTGGCATTAATCCCCTTGGGCCCTATGGTATTGTGAAGATTCAGCTGATAAAGCTGCTCCCTTACAATTTCAGTGCCTACAAAAGGAAAGCTGCTGTTTGCTAACAGTGGAACCACACTTGTCTGTCAGTATAGTTAAAGACTGAGGCGAAAATTGCATTGAATGCCCTCACTTTTTTCAACTCTATCAGACAGATGACTGTCTTCATTGAGATAGGTCCAAATTTATTTATGTCAGTGCACAGACTTGATATATGTTTTATAGATGGGAGACAATTACTTAAAAGTTTCTATTATTTCCTGTCTGTCATTTCAATTTTGATGAAGCAAAATGTATAGCCGGATGTCTTTAACTGTTTCCAAAGGTATGATTATATTGGTAGATGGAAGAGCAATTGTAACAGCTTTCTTTTCTGACAGAAATTCTCCCAGAACTGCCAAACTGTAAACAGGTACATGGTCATTTCAGCTAAAAATTCAGAAGGCTGTCAAATACACAGTTAGCTACATCACTGACTTCTGAACTACCGACTCATTACAGTTACAGCATAGCAGTTTCTATGTTCAATTTCTTATTTTGTCTTTGACCTTTACCTGGTATTCCAGAACTAAGAAAAGAAAAAGAAAACAAAAAAGGTTTCTCAAGCCTTTTCCTAAGAGTATTCTCAGTCTAGGTATATGATGAAGTTAGATAGTCAGTCGATACAAACCCTTATAGAACAATTTACTTACTGAATCTTTGGTAATTTCTGCACCTGAAGAGAAAGCATAATAGTTTGGACAGGTGTGTATTATCAACTTCATAGAAATGCATTCATGCAGTAAAGCTTGTTGGGTTGTGGGTTGTGCAAATAAGGGTACAAGTAGGCATATGCACTAATATGCAACCAGGAGAAATTTATTTTAAAGAAATGACCGCACTTGCACAATTGGTATAATAGGTATATATTATATGTCATATCTCTGTAGTGTTTTTCTTGAGAATCGGTACTATACAATAATAGTGTATGAAGACTCTTCTTTTCCCACTCACTTTCTTGCCCTTTTTAAAAGACTCAAACCTCTTTTATATTCAGCCTGAATGTCTGTTTCTAATACTGTTCTAGAGCACAACAATTTACAGGGAATTGAAAAAGCAATTTTCTTTGGACAGCTAGCTATTCTCCCTAATTTTCACCTGCCAAACTCTTTTCTATGAATGTTGACTCAATCAGATAAAATGCAGGCTGTAAAGATGTTTGATTAGCTGCCTGGCTTACCTTTAGCTACTCACTTTGCATGTAAAATATCTACATACCCACCACTCTTCACTTTCCACTCTTCACTGACAGAGCTTTCCCAAGAGCTGCACTGAGCACTATGGGCATGAGCTAAGACAATAAGCACTTTTCATTTATGGACTGACAACAACTTCTGGTTTATTAAGTGAAATAAGAATTCAGCAATAGCAAAATAATATGTACATGACTTACAATGCACACATTCATTTTTTATATGTTAGTTCAGATCTTTCTATCAATTCATTTGAAATCACTACAAAAATGACTGAAGAAAAATCTTTACGTATTTTTTCTGCTGTACTGCCACATACTCCCCAACAAATGAAAGCCTAGTGATATGTCACTTATTTCAGAAAAATTCAGTTCCCATACACTTAAGGATTTTGACATCATGAAGTACTGATGGTCTCTTTATTTGTAAACAATTCTAGTGATCTCAGTCAAGTTGTCTGTGGAAAGTATTATAACAGATGACTCAGAAATTTTTTACATGGAGTATAAAAGAAAACTGAGGATCTTAATAGCTCTATAATATTGCCTAATTTTTATGTTGCTAATTGCAAAAATATTGCCTGCTTGTATTCTTAGCTGGAAGTTATTTTAAAATTCTGGAAAATCATTTTAACTTTATACAATGTGCACAAGCTGTTAATGTGAAAATAATGAATTTGAACTTATGTTTATATTATTGTAATTGGACATGTTTTAGACATTCAAAATTAAGTTTCTATCAAATGAAAACAGAGTTAAAATTAAATAGATAACTGAACAAACTGAAAAGCTAATAAACTAAAATTTAATTAAATAAAATTGTTGGCACCCAACTTAAAGTAATTGTGCTCTGACTATAAGCTGCTTTGAGTCTCTGGAATACTATACCTATATACATATTCTAATTAGTTTTGTAAAACTGTCATGCATTTATTCAAAGCATTAACTTACTGCTTGCCTGTGTTTTATGATAGTTAATATGCATGTTTTCCTACCCTCTGCATCACTTCCAGTGCCCCAATATAATTACAATTATCTTTAAAATAATTTGGAAAAGAAAGAAAAAAATCCGTTGCAATTGCCAGTCTAAGCTGACAGAAAATTGAGATTTCATAAGAAAATCTCAGAGATTCTATGGAACTAACATTTCTTTTACTTAATCAATAAATAATTTTGATACAGTTGTTTGCATTGCAAAAAAAAAAAGAAAGTTAAATTCCTGTCATAAACTTATTTTAAACTCTGCCTTTATGGCTTCACTTTGCCATAAACATCAACTTTAACATCAAAACTTACATCCTTTGTGATTTCTCTTTCTATTTTTTCACTGACCACTTTTACTGAATTTCTCTGTAGGCATTTCAGACTTTCTGGAATGTGTGGGAATAAGAAAAGCCATGGATTTTCAGATGCAATTTCACTATTGCCTTGTATATATAATTAATACTATTGCAGTTTGATTCTGTATGTTGTAGTACATTTACTGTAGAATAAAATTTCCTACTCCATGTCACAAAAACACAGGCAGTTTTGTTGTTTGTTCATCTGTCTCTCTTTGCATCTCTCTCTCTGTGCATCTCTCTGGTTAGCTATAGATAATTATCTGTTTAATGGTATGACTTGCTTAATTTATGCTGAGGTAACTCTGCCATGAATGTGTGGTTTTCATCTCAGTTAGTCCAAAAGTTAGTTAGTTAGTTAGTACACCTCAGTATTTGCCCTTAAAATTTAAAGGTCAGATTTTGTATTATTCACTCTAAATCGGAATTTGTAACATTTTAAAAGAGAGTGCTGTTTTCGAAGTGCTCTCTTTGATAGTAATTTGAACATGATCCTATGTGGAACATGCTCTCCTAAAATGCTGATATTCAAGAAGACTGTAAGATTTATCTGACCAAATAGAGAGCCTACTAACTTATAGATACCTTGTTAATTAAGTTCCCTTGATAAAAAGAAGAAAAATTAATTTCCAAAGCTGAATTTTGTCTCGTCCTTAGCTAGGCATCTTAGGCAGACCAGCTAAAATTGCTTTCATAGTACTCTCTTCCAGACAGCAAAAAGTATTCTCATCATAGACACTTCTGTTGGAGCAAGACAGCAAGGATTCATAATGTACACTGAAGATGTAAATGTGTGTTTCACAACATCAAATTATTTCTGAAGTAATTACATATTATCTGTAGCTATTTATATATGTATTGGGTCATTGTCGTTAAAAAATACTACTGCTTTCATATTGCTGTAGTTAGTGTCAGAACACTTTCACTAGATTTCATTTAGACACTTCTAGGAGAGTCTCCTTTTTACTACACGATTCAACCTTATGTTCTTATTTTTATGAATATAGTTTCTTACTAGAAGCCAACCAAAACTGTCCTCCAGCTAAAGTGGTTGTGTGAGGGTGAGCAAAACGGTCAAAGTTACTAGTTGTACCTGAATCATAACAATATTTCACAAAGCTTTTTGATTTTCTGCTGGAAGTTGAACAGAAGTTCAAAAACAAAAACAATCAAAAAATTGCACTTGACTGTCTTGTAAAAGGATAACAAAACCAAACTAGGTGTTTGTGAGTGCCTAGCACTTTGCATTATGTGCTAGATAAATGATTTTTGCTTTTGGTAAGGCTTTTTGTTCTCTTGTTCATTTGGGCTTTTTCCCTTTAAGGGCTATCTAAATAGATGCATTCCATTATGTCATAGATAAAACTATGACCTTTTGTCTCTAGAAATGTTTTTTAGTAGAGTTAACATGACAGTAGCAGTTTATTTCCGTGGTATTTCTGTTCCATCTTTATGTTCATTCCATCATTATTTGCTTTGAAAATTATATAGATATTGGAATAAGAATGAAAAAGATTAATCTCATGAATGAAATGTCAGAGTTTAGCCCTCCTCTGGTTTCAGGACTTCTGTGGTGGTATTTTCTTTTTTATCTTTCAGAAGATAATTCTGTGATTAGGTATGCAAAAGACTAATGTTTAATTTTAGAAGGCTGTTTCGAGAATGACCTGCAAATAAGCTATGCAAAGTCTGTTGAAATCAGCAAAATGCCAGAAATTCATAAGAGCCTGAAGTAGGTATCTATGATTGGGAATGAAAATAATGGGGTTTTCTCCATTTTCTTTGTATTTCTTCTGTTTGGATTTTTTTTGTTGTTGTTTGTTTGTTTTGGTGGTTTTTTTGTTTCGGTATTTTTTTGGGGGCTTTTTTTGGGGGGTGGGGTTTTTTTGGTTGTTTTTCATGTTTTTTGATATGCTTAGGGTTGTTTTTTTTTTTTTTTTGCTTGGTTTGGTTTGTTTATTTTGCTATGTTTTCTTTTCTTGGATTTTTTAATGGAATAGCCTAACTACTAGAAATATATTTCCTACTCCTTAACACAGTGCTGTCTGATTTAAGACAACTTCACATGCACCATTTTACCAGAAGTCCTAATTTATTTTAAAAAAATCCCAACACCTACTGATGTCTGGGATAGAGTTCACCTTCTCCACAGAGCACCGTATGTTGCAAATTTGTGATGAAAACATTGTTGATAGCATCGGGATGATTTAGCTACTGCTGGAATGTTCTTGCACAGTGTCGAGGTCTTACAGCCCAAAGAATGGTCCAGGGAGGCCTCTTAACAACACCTAAAGGTCTTATTTCAGTACCTAAGGGAAGCCTACTAGATAGTTAAAGTTTTTATAAAGGTGTCCAATGGCAGAATCAAGTATATGGCTTTAAATTGAAAGAGGGTAGGTTTAGAGTGGCGATGAGAAAGAAATTCTTTACTGTTATCATGGTGACATGCTGGAACTGGTTTGCCAGAAAATGTGTGAATACCTCATGCCTAGCAGTGTTCAAGGCCAGCTTGGATGGAGCTCAGAGCAGCCTGGTCTAGTGGAAGGTGTCCCTGCCCTTGGTAGGGAAATTGGAACTAGATGATCTTTAAGGTTCGTTCCAACTCAAAGCATTCTATGATTCTATGATTCTTTCTTGCCTCTCACAATACCCTGTCAGTGAGTAGACTGGGGATGCACACAGCAGGAACCATTGACTTCACTTTCCATACCTTACAACATTGCACTCATCATTGCAAAATGGAGAAAAAATAAGAAAATGGAGTAGACACTTCATGGCATTTGTCTCGCTAAGTAACTGCTGTGTGTGATAGAGCCCAGCTTTCCTGGAGATGGCAAAAAATCTCTGTGGATGGGAAGCAGTGGATGAGTTCCTTGTTTTGCATTGTTTTGGCAGCTTATTTTTTTACCTATTAACCTGTCTTTATCTTAATCCCCAAGGATTTTTGTTTTGACTCTTCTGATTCTCTTCCTGATTCCACCAAAAGGAAGTGAGTGTCTGGGTGGTACTGAGCCCTGGCCACCGGGGTTAAAACATGGCAAGTAAAAAATACACAATGTAAATTTAAATTAGCTTGAAATTGTTACATTTATTTCACTCTGGAACCAAAGGCAATATCTGAAAACATATTTTGCCACCAGAAATTCACACAGAATTAGGATGGATAAGGCAGGACAAGATTTTACTTCTCTCTTGAACATTTTTGCCACTTAAACTTTTAAAGTGCTTCCTCCTGTTGTGTATTTCTCTTGCAATCTTATCTATTTTTTAGCTGGGCTCTCTTTCCACTACAGACACTGAACAGATTGTTATTCTTCACTGGCAGAAGACAGCAAGATGTTAAGAGATCTCTCCTGAAAAAATCCTGAAGGTAGAACAGCTTAGAATAATGGACTATTGAGAGAAAACAGAAGAAAGCTATGAAGGCTAATGCATCTAAACCAGGGAAATACAATTTTCCACCATTCCAATCATGAGAAATTGAATGTATTTTTTCTTTATTAAACCTTTAAAAATCTACATTAAAATCAAATCTTTCTGTATTGTATTTATACCTTATCTAAATATAGTAGCATTAATAATAGTAGAATTCAATTAACAGTCACAAGTTCATGTTTAAGATCTGAGAAAGATTGATGAACCAAAATTAACATATGCTTTGGTTTCTGCTGATTGAGTTTATGAATTATATACTCTAGTTACAAAGTTGGTTTTATGAAAGAAGTTAGAGGGAATCTTAAGATTATGATCTAGATATCAGTTATGTTCAAATTTTTCAATACCATTGTGTTTCCCCAACTGCTAGTGAATGAGAAGAAGACCATGGCTCTAGAGTTTTCCAGGAAAATGAATTGGTATTGTTAGGAAAACGCATCATAAGGCACAGATAACTTGTCCTTTGAAAAACCTTCTAGGGTTGTGGTCTGATGGCAAACTGGACCAATATGGCTGAATTTAAGAGTTCCCAACACAAAGAAGCATATGAAGATATTTAAAACTGTCTAGAGAACAGTTAAGTTCATTATAATGGTTAAGTTGTGGGTGTCCCATCCCTAAAAGTGTTCAAGACAAGGTTGGATGGACTTTGAGCAATCTGGTCTGCTGAAAGGTGTTCCTGCCCAGGGCAGCAAGATTGGAAGAAGATGATCTCTAAGGTCACTTCCAACCCAGGCTATTCTATGATTTTGTGGTTCTGTGATGCTATGAAGATCTAGAAAAGGAAGGGGACATCCCTTGATATACACTTACCTGAGATAACTCATCAGGGACTCTCATCAGACCAGGGAATGAAGCCACCCTGACAGATAACTCCGGGTGAAAATGGGCTGTTGTATATTTTGGCACAACCTGAGTGTTGTCTTATCTTACGGTCAGTGTTTAGCATAAATCAGATTAACTCTGTTGTCAGAGTTAATTCTTCTGTCCTTTTCCACAAAAGGAACCTCTGAGCGACTGACTGAAACCCAAGTGCCTACACCAAAAATCCCTAAATTTGGTTGAAACAAATCTTCAAAGACTAAAGTTAAGCTATTTAAATTCCTGTAACTCACACAGTGGGAAAATCCTCTTGAGGTAATTGTATAGAACTTCAAACTGACAAAATGTGCAGAAAATAAATACACTTTAAAATTATTAAATTCTGACCACTATATTCCTTTTTTTTTCTAATGTTGATTGTAGTGCATTTTTAAGGCAAATTTGTTATTCTGGATTTCAAAGAAGTGCTGCAGAAAGAAGGAAAATTAACAATTAACATTTATGTGGTGTTTTTGCTTCTGAACCAATTTTAACAAAGCAGAGTTAGATATAAGTGGGCTATCCTAAAGAAACGTTTGTATGTTTTATATATCTTCTGAATCATGACTCGGTGCAAGGACAAAGTTGAGAAATAGCAAGGTTGTGGGTGAAATTTTGAGATATTAATTATATATTCTATCCTATTTTATTGCAGTCTAAAAGGTGGTAGGTGGTGTTCTGTCTTAGTGGTTTTTTAGTTGAGAGTTTTATACCAAGTGTCTCTTTCTACAACATTGCACTCCCTCAGTAAGTTTCATTTATTAAGAATACTGTATAAAATTAATTAGTTTTTCCACCTTACCAATTTAGAGATTGTGCTGGTAAAATTTCCTGATTGAAAGAAGAAACCTTGGGTGTCTTTTTTCTTTTGGCTGCCAAGGCAACAAGCCGAAGTCTTTGAGTTGGCAGCACGATTACATCAGCTCATATCAAAAATCTTGTATATGAAGAGCAAATAAACATGCTTGTAGTCTGCCTTGTATGTGGTGAATAACTACATTAAATCAATCTCAACTGTCTGTCAAAGTCAAATTTATTAAAGCACAACACTGAAACTGAACTGAATTTTTTGAAATCAATATGACTGATGGCTAACAGCATGAAGTTTGCACCTGCATTTGCATTTTGAAAGACTGACCTTTTCCACCGTCTTTGATTTTTCTTTAATGGGTACCCTTCTGAAACTTGGAAAGTAAGAGTGAATGGCTTCCTAACATTATAGAAGCAATACAAACACTATGCTGTTTCCCCCAGAATTATAATAAACCACAAACAAAAGCAGAAACATAAAACAACAGAAATAAACCTCCCATTTCTCAACCTGTCAGCTACATAAAAAAGGCCTATTAAAGCAGAGTAAGTGGCATACACAAGGGCAGTTGCTGCTACAGGAAAACTTCATTGCAAATATGCAATAAGTCAGAGACATTTCATTTTTATTAATTTAAAGAAATATCCAGAAACCCTGCCAGATCAATCAAACTGACTCTCTAACCCATGACTTCCAAGCAGCTCTACCTTGTTGGCTCCAAAATGCCGTAAGATTATTTGACTAAGAGCTAACTTGCCTTCAGTGCTTGAATATTTATCAGAAAGAATGTTTTCAGAGCTTGGAAAAGATTAGCTTTAAAAAAAACAAAAAGCTTCTGTATTATTTTTCTTTCACATATTGAAAATGTCATCCACTCAAAGTAGAATTGTGTGATTTTATTAGATTTTTTTTCTTCCCATGGTTTATTCTATTGTGGACTTCTAAAGAAAAAAAAACGATCTCAAGTCACTTATGTATCTGTATTAAGGACGAGGAAAAGGGAAGCAGTAACAGCTCATGAAAAACAAAAAATTGAAAACTCCCATGGTTACAAAAGAGATACAAGTCTGGACCTTGTAATGATTTAGCTATAGGACATCATATTCTATTAAGTTGTGTAACCATATTTAGGAATTTTTACCCCAAGACATGATCCTGCTTCTGCAGTATAGTTGTTGACACTTGCTATTGGAATACAGTAGCTGCTAAATGTACATCTCATCAAACTTTCCAGACAGAGAAAACAACTGTGTAAAACCAATTTAGAATAACTAGATTGCTATGATGTCTCTCAGGAAATTACTGAACATATGCTAATTGAATTTTTAAAATTGAAAATAAAATAAATTTTCTTACTGTCATCTTGGAGTTTATTTTCCATATAACAGAAAGTTTACCAATATTCTCCAAGCTTATTGAAAACTTTTTATTCAAGGTTTTAATTTATATTACTATGAATCCAACATACAACAAATAATGTGTAGTTTGTTTCACATTGCTTAAAAAATATGGTGTTCTTGTTTTGAAGTAGCTAAATTGGGGAGTATAAAGAAAAAATATAAAAATAATCCCACATTTATTAAAACACAGTGGACATCTTCTAAAGAGAATTTATGTAATATTAAGCAAAAGTAATTTGTCCTTTCTGTTATTATATTTTTTTCCTAAAACATGTTAACTAATGATTATAAACCAAAGAAAATCTTAGCATATAATAAAACCAGAAATAAAATAGCAACTCTTTCAGTACTTTCATATGTAAAGCCCTACTGCAAATGAGTAATAATTAGGGGAAAAAATTATTTGACTCTAGACAATGAGCTAAAAATACCACACTCAACAGAGTTTTACAACTTAGTAAATTGTTCCAGGTGGTCCTGCATGAACAAGGGGGATGGATAAGTCTCCCCCCTTAATCTCCTCCACCCTCTGACAATCTGCTATTCTGTGATTCCAGTGAATCTAGTATCTTTGTTATAAAGATAAAACTTTTTTTTTTTTTTTTTTTTTTTTAACTGGCTGTGGCTATCCACTGAGGGAGAAGAAATAATGCCATGTGATCTGGGTATGGATTATATCATGCATAAAAGAAAATGACACGGATTTTATAAGAGTAATTCAGAAGCTGGCAGTGGGTCAAGCTATAGTTGAGCAATTCTGAGTATGGAAATAAATCAAATGTGGCTCAGAGACAATTTATAAATAAAAGATTGTATATGCCAAGTGTATTATACACTGTGGACAGTTTGCCCAGTCCCTTCTACAAGTGAGTCTAAGCTGGTGTTAAAACATATTTTAAGAACATAATATGACTCCTGGAGCATGTATACATGCAAATTAGTATCATTGCTATAATAAAGCTTTTAAATTTCAAATGTGGCAACTGCTCTTCTTTTCTCAGTGGAGGTAAGAAGAACTTCTAAATATCAAATACATGTATGATGAATAATGCTGCATATTGGCATGGTACTGAATACCACATAACACAGAATAGCAAATAACATTTTCTTATGCAACTATGGAGAGCAATTCATTATTTTTATGATTTTACAGTACTCTTGTAGATTCTTCACATAAAATATGAAAGGAGAAGTGATGCTTTCTTTGGATAGTAGAGGTTAAGACAGTACTATGTAATTAAGCATATGTTCTGGTAAATTTTGAGTATTTTCTATTTATTCTTGGAGAGTTTCTGGGAGAGAAATATTATTTCCTATGTCATAATGGCCCCACCAACCTCCTTCTGCTCTAGAGAAGGACGAGAATTTCTGCAAATATCCATGGGCTGCAATGTACTTTTCTCCCCACAATGGCTGTTACTGGGGCTCACAAAGTCCTCATGTTCCTGATCAAATCCTACACAGCTGTGGGAGCAGAACATAGCCAGCTGACACTGCCTGCACTTCCATGCTGTGGAATCTGTGGGACTGCACATTCAGAAAGGGCTAAAGAGCAGGTACTGCTGCCCTCAACCCACTTACTGCCACTTGTTTTCACCATCCCTGTGATGGCAGTGGTCTGTCCACAAAGTGTAGTGGAAAAGATGGTGATAAGCACGTGTCAAACAGCAGAGATGCAGGTAAATGGCTGGTCATTTTCGTCCTAAGTGGACAAACAACCCAAATGCTGCTTTTACATCGTAGTTTCAGCACAATTTTGGTACATTTAGTGTGTATTTTAGGGCCAGGTTATAAAAGGAAGGTGACGGTGACTGAAAATTCAAGAGTTTTCAGAATGAGGCAGCAGTTGAATAAGCAGGAGTGTTGATAAAGCATGTGAAGTATAGTGAGTAAATGGAAGTGGGAGACAAAGCTGGCCTGGAATACCAACATTCAGTGCACTGGAAAGAGTATACTGAAAAGGGGAATGGAAGTACATCGTACAAGACTGAAAGCCAAAGAGAAGTTTCCTTTAACTTTTTTTCTTTATTTGTCAGTGTGCATTTTCTTCTGCTAATTGGCCTTTAGGATCTTAGATTTCTTTTTTGAGCAGCTTTGTTTCATATGTTTCCAGACATAAAACTTTGGCAGAAAATCCAGTGATATTTAAGACCACTGCTCAGGGGAAATGCTAAATAAGTCCTAAAGCATTTAGACACCTAGTTCATTCACTTTGATAACAGATGAGCATCCAAGGGTTCAAGTTTGTGTGTTTCAACGAATATTTTTTCAAGGGTGGTTTCACTAGGATAAGTGTCACCTTACAAGATTTTTTATTACTGTAGCTGTAATGGTTAAAAAAAGATTGCACTATCTCACATAGTCACAGAAGTAAAATCTTGTAAGTGCAGACCAAACCCTTGCCTATAGGAAGCTAAGATGGAAGATTTTGTTTCCCTTGAAAGCACTGTGTAAATTTACAGCAGTAGATAAACGATGCAATTGGAAAGGTATTTTTTTCATAGATTTCTCTGAGAATAATGTAGGCTGGCTGTGAAAGCAGTACTTTTAGAGCCTGAGAAGCTCATAAAGGGAGATGGTGGAGCTACAGGCCATTAATATAAGCAAGCAAGCATCCAGTAAAATGTGATGCAAATGAAATATGAGTTGCCTAGGAGGGCTTTAATCAGGCTGATGTAATAGCATAGATTTTGTGTAAAAGTAGGAACATGGTTTTGGACTTACTGACTTATTTTTCTTTTTTTATTATTTTTTCCAGCTGGTTTACCCTTCTATCAAAATAAATTAAGACCAAAAAAAAAAGACAAAAGGAAAAGAAAAAAACAAAGAAATATGGATGTTAATGCCCAAGTGCAAGCAGTGAACTAAAAATAGAAAATGCCTTCTTTTGAAGAAGAAGGGTAAAAAAGGAAATTTGTCTTCTCAGCAGAATCTGATACTGTACCCATTAGAACTGAATGTTCTGAAAGGCTGTCACTCTCTATAGTGCCAATCCATTGTAAAAAAGAAGGGTAATTTGAAATCAGTCAGCAACCACTTTTCAGCAAAGAAATCAGAAGATCTGCCTTTTTTGACATTCTATCTTAAAGCAAGTTCACCAGCATTACAGTAGTCTTAATATCCTCATTTCATTAGTCAGAGAAGATTTGAGAAATGTGCAGATTCTCGTATGGGAAATGATAGAATTATTTTTAAATAAAATGAAAAGTTCATAAATACTAAGTGTCTTCAGATTTGGATGGTAAAACAAAAAGAGAAATATTTTTTTCCATTTTACTATTAGTCTGCACTGTAGATCTCTGTAAGATAATGCTGATGAAATTTTCGCAGATCTGTTGCAATAAGAAGAGGAATTATTTGCCTCCAGTATCATACTAGATGCTCCACTGGCAATTTTTTTATGTAGGACATGGCTTCCTTTTCAGAGAAATTTATTATGATTGTTGTTGTTGCTCTTATTATTATTAATTTGTATCTGAATATCTTTTACTCTGCCTTCTATATGCCTAATGCTATGCAGTATTTAAGAATATGCTTGTCTGCACTGTGTGGCTTTTAAGCTTGATTACTGGATTTTGCTACAGTGAAGACAATCCTTGTGATGAATGGCATGTAAATTTTCATGTGCAGCTTTTACATTCGGATCTCAGAACAGACTATTACAGAAAAATATGAACAAGTTTGAACATACCAGGTAAAACATGCAAACCTGTAAGATGGTAAAGACACATGAACTCTGCCCCACTCCCAACCATAACCTTCACAGAGGGTCTTAGGAACAGATTCCACCTGTTTGCTGCTCATTCTGCTTCATCTGCATGACTTCTTCCTTCAAGAGGAGATCTCTTCGCTTTGCAACTTCTCTAACACAAAACCTAGTTTTTAACAAAATCAAGAAGTCAATGTCCAGTTTAAGCTTCCTGAATCGAGTCTTTGTATCACAGACTGTATGTTTCTGTGAAAGAAATCACATCCTTTCATTTTCTCAGAGCAAAGGGTTTTAGGGGGTGTCTACGTGTGTTTGTGTTATTGGTCAGAAGATGAAAAAATCCAGTTAAGGAGCTTCCCATGGGCAATACTTTCCAGCATCTGACTGGCAGAAATTAAAATTAGTAGAATTACGTTTAAATTTTTCAAATCTGTGTCTATAAATAAGTGCTTTTCACATGCCACTAGCTGTAACCTCAATAAATATGAACAGGATTTTGGAGCTGGAATTAAACAATATCCATTAGAGTTTCAACATTGTAGACAAAATCAATTTTTTATGCCTCTATCTAAGAGGAGTCAGACTATCAACATAATTTCATACACAATTCTTTGTCAGACCTCTAATTTTAGTGGTGTGTAAAAGAATTTTTTTTCATTTCTTCTCAGTTTTGAAAATTCTTCAAAACATTTTTATTAGCTTAATGGTGTTGACTTGCTGATCCAAATATGTCATGTTCACATTCATAATAAATTTGAGGCATTTTTCTGAACTGAGCCTACAGAGATTCAGTTTTTATCAATTTGCATCCAAATGCTCTTTTGATAACCTCAAAAGGCAATGGAAAATACCCTCCATTCTTCTTTAGCAGAAATACACTCATTTTGTAGGTGAATCTACAACTACACAAAAATCGATCTAGAGAGCAGCTATCAGAAAGGAGTAAGTTGCACTGCATCCAAGGAAAAAGTTGAAGGAAATTGTTGTTCAAAAAGAGGTAAAATACCTCTAGGAGAAACAAATTCTAGTTTGAGAAAAAATAACAAATAAAAGAGAGAAAAAAAAAATTTGAAATGTACTATAATGTGATACAAACAGTTTTCACAGCAACCATAATTGTCACATGTTGCATCATTTTTAATGGCTCTTGCTGATTAATATTTACTATGTGCCCCATTAAAGTGCATTTAATTACATGAATGCTGTAATGAAACTTGTTTCAAATAGATGCTTGCCAAATATTGCGCATAATAATACTCAGAAACATTTTCTATTCTGATAAACTTGGAAAAAAATCAGTAGAGATTATAGTGGCTGTTGGGCATTCATCCACCAATTGATACTTTTTCTTTAAAATCTGTAATAAAATTAAAGCATCACAAATTACCTACAGTCAATTTCCAGTTAAGATCATGTAGTAGATTTTGGTTAGATGACTTTTAATATTTCTTACCAGAAGAAGCACAATTAAAAAATATTTTTTTACAATTTCCCAATAAGATATTTTGTTAGATTTTTTTTCTCAATATTTAAATTCAAATACCATACATGAAATCATATGAATGAACTAGTTAGTATGATTTTATATGAATTTAACCTGAACTTTAAAGTATCTAAAAGTACAATAGAAAGAAAAATGGAATTAAATCAAAGGTTGAAATAGTCTTGACTTTATTATTGTGCCTCTTAGCTGTGAAAAATGGCTTTTGTTTTTATCAAGTTTTCAGTATTTTTTTCTCAGTGTTTTGAAGCTGCTGCTTGCTGCCTGCTGTAACCTGGAAAAAAACGATACATCCCTTTACTTGCTTCTTGCTGCCTTGAATTTCTGTAGGCTTCTCTGCTTCCTGAACCTAGAGCTTGAAACCCATCCCTGCAATAACTGAAAATTCCTTAGCACTCAGTTGAGAAATCATCCTGTAGGCTATTGTTTGACAGTGAGAACTTCAGATATTATGAATGCTTTCTTCACTCTCTGAAAAGAGAACTTGACACTATGGAAGTGTTTTTAAAATTCTCAAGTTCTAACTTTTAGGACCAAACCCAAGGTACCACAAAGGTTCCTTCAAAAAAGAAACATAGTTTTTTTTACCTGACATTCTTCAAAGGAAGAATGATCAGTATACTAACATAAGTTTGCTGAATGTGTGCCTGCCTTATGTACAACGACATTATAAATTGAGTCATTATTATAAATGGCAACTTCAGCCATTTATAAACATAAAGAAGATTCCAATTTTTCATCTCAAGTTTCTGAAGAAAAGTAAATTGCACAGTCAGATGAATACTTACTTAACTAGCTGGGAAGTGCTCCCCTTGTGATGTGACATGACACTGAACTTCAGCACATGTAGACAGTGCTCGACAAAGGGTTCAGAGGCTTAAAAACATTTCTATCCAATTTAAAAGGACAGTGTGTTTACTATGTTGTATCCAAAATTACATAGTTGCTTTGGTAACTTTCTATTTCGTTAATATGGATGACAATGAAATATGTTATTATTCTCTGTATTTTCCGAGGTTATTATGATTGCCGTTGATAATTTCTTAATGCCTACTCTGTGCTGCTTCTGAACCAAATCAGCTGCTCCTGTACATTCCTAAAAATTTCTATATGGTTAATACATTACATTTTGTCAAGGGAAGGTCTCTTTCATTTAAAAGTAACTATTTAATTTACATTTATATAGTTCTATTCAAATCAGATGACTTCTAATGAAAAATTCAGAATCCTATGAATAACAAATTTTTCTGCTGAACATTTTGCAGAAAGAAAATATTTTCAATTATTTGCTTTTAGTTCTTAAAAAAGTTGACTTCATATTTTCCTTTTTATTTTTTCTTTCTTCAGTAAGTATAATGCAGTAAGTCAGAAAAGAAAAACAATATGTGCACGTTTCCCTAAAAGCATCTTTCTAATGGTGTGACCTGCTCATCTGTGCTGGGAAATTTTCAATGGTCTTTTTGAAATGCATAATTAAACACCTGCTATTGTTTGCAAGACAAATGCCAAATGCTTCAACAGTAATAGTCCTACTGTTATGCTTTTCCAGTGAGATGGGAAAATGAAGAGGGTAGAATCCATTTAAAAGCATAAAATGTTTCAATAATATTTTCCATAATAACAAAGAGAATATCCTCCTCAAAAAAGTTTAATTTAATTTTATCATCTCAAAAGTAAGGGAATAATCTTGCCTTCATAAGAGGTAAAGTACTTGAAAAATTGACTTCAAGAGGACCCATGATATTTTTAGCATGCTGAGGGAACTCAGTTAATACCTAACTGAAGATATTCTTCCTGCTTAAATCAGTCATTGACAGGAAGATTTGATTATAGGAATTCATTTTTAAAAATCAGATAGGGGTCTCATTTTAAATGCTTTTTCATTTTAAATTAGAAAATTATTTTTAAAAATTATTGCAGGTCAGACTATACTTTTTAGCAAATTAAAATAGTTAAAGCAATTGCTAAATTATTTATGACCATCAATGGGTTGCACTTATCTTGAGAATTTTGATAACCTTTTACTGTACATTCAAACATTAAAATAATTTTAAAGGTGAATCATGCAAAAATTGTTATTAAATATTTTTATGCCAATGTTTCCTATTAGAATAAAATAACTCTAAAATACAGTAAGCTTTTGTACTGTAAAAACACCTTAAATATTATTTTACATTGTGAAGTAGAGAGAGATTTGTAATTATCTGTGCTTTTTTCAGCTACAGTGATATAATCAAATTTCCACTGCTTTACTGATCTGTACTAAGTTCTGCTGTTCAAATTGATTTTGATTCTAACTTGCCTAGAAGAGACTCTAAACAGCTCTAAACAAGACATCCCACTTTGATGATACACTGGGAGTATGAGGAACACCTGGAAATGTCTTCTTATATGTGTATTTGAGCTGGTGTGTACCAGTGTCCTCAAATCTTTCCCCATCAAACAGAAGGAAACTTTTGACCATCCACCAAGGGTTGGTAGGGTTATATTTAACTTGGGCATTATAGCAAATGTTAGACTATTGGCTCAAAATACAAAAGATAGATGATGGGGTTGCCTATAAAGGGACTTAAAAGGTGCTGGCATCTGGAGCATGTGCAGTGTGCAATACAGAATCAGTACCATCCATATAACCTTCTGTCTCCTTTAATTACAGGCAAAGGTTAGTGACCCTGTGATACAGATTCATGGGGGATAGATGGAAAGGATGCAGGGGAACACCTGAACACACACCTGATCCCCACTGCATTTTTTTCACTGTGAGCCACTTGGGCACCATTGGGCTACAGAGAAATTTCTGTGTGCACAGTCCAGAAATGGAGCACCATCCCACAGAGAGTGGGGTCATGGTGTTTTAATTCACCATCAGGTGCTATGCAGTCTGAGTCCTCTCTCAAAAAGAATCCAAATCCTAAACTGATGGTGTGGTGTGGCCTCTTGCACACCTCCTGTTTTACTGGAGATGCACAGAAGTGGGGAAAGAAAGGAATGGAAAGAAAAAAAAGCAGTTACAAATCAGGTATTTACTAGTTTTTCCAAAACAAATGGTACTTGGGAAATATCAGACTATTTTGATGAAAAAAGAAAAACTAGTAAAAAAAAATATATTGTATCGTACTAGGGGCAGGAAGATCCTTTTACTTGTTGCTTCTGGGAGTTTTGACTCTTGCACCTCAGTCAATGTTAGTGCACTCATTTACCAAACCTCCTTTTAGGGCAATCCTTTAGAAATTGCAGTCCTGAACACTAGATTATTTCACTGATTTTAAATATGATTTTTCAATCCCTAGTGCAACAGTGGCTTAGGAAAAATTGTGTTTGAGCAACTGGAGACTGTGTGTCAGAAGAAGAATGCTTTATTAATTAACGCTTCTTACCCATACTGTGAATAAATCCTGCTCTGTTAGCCACATTTGTATGATTAACATTTACATCTGATTGTGGAATGACAAGGAAAGGAAACTCATGCAAACAAGCAAAACATTTCAAAGAAAATTTTAATAATGAAATTTAGCCTACTCTTTAATAATATACTGATCTTAAAAACATTTATATAACGGTGATACAGTAAAAGCTACTAGTAGAATTTGTTGGTAGAACTGGTAAATGTTATGTTGTCTTTTTAAAAAGCTTTTCAAAAACCAATGGACAAAGACTTTCAGTATCACATTTTTGAAAAGACTTTATGTTAAAAAGTCATGGAAAGGTAAGATCAGAGACTGTATTGAGCAATTTTTGACAAAACAGAAACTAAAAGCTGCAAAATAGAAAAGTATCTGTGTTGAGTTAGAGATTTATTGACAATGCACAATGAGAGCCTAAGAATCTCCATATATAGAAAAAATGCAGTGATTCTATCCAAAAGCAATGTGATAAAAGCCTCATTGGCTTTTAAATAAGGAATTATAGGAAACTGGAAATTTGCATAGACTGTCTTGTAGCTGAAATTGGAATTTTAATATACCAATTATCTACAGCAGAAAATCTTGACAAACATCTTCAAAAAACATTATATCCATTAAAAGGTCACTTGCCCTCTCCAGGAATGGCTAGTCAAAAGCACAAATTAACCCATTATGAGGATTCTGAAACTTGGTATAGGAACATTTGGAATGGTAGTGAAGAAAATTTTATTGTGGTCTCTGCCCCTCTCCCTTATGCTTTCCCTTTACAACCATTAATTAATACTGAAGTTGATGATGGGTGGAGAGAGCAATTCATAAGGTAGAGTGTACAATTCCCTATTCTGCTTCAGTGAAATTGCGAGTTTTCCAGGCATTCAGAAGAACCTGAGATGTGTGGCAAGCCTCGCTGACCAGGGGAGAAGGGATTTCATGGAGTGAGGAAGAAGCAGGAGGTTATGGGGGCCTTGGCATATTTTACCCACACATCTCACAGATCATGATTATTCTTTAGGTGTGTGTGTGGTATACCAGGCAGGAGGAATAATACATCTGCAGGAAAAGGGAGACCTGCTGGTTATTAAAACTACTGGATTCTCTGATCTCACAACTTCTGTGCAGAAAGCAGCTTGTACTCAGGCTGTGTGAGAGGGATACATTTACACGGTCTCATGTTAGCACCTATAAATCCAGCCAGATGAACTCCTCTTATTCAGATTTTCCAGACAATCTCAAGACTTTTGTAGCAAACTTTTAGGATGGAACATGGAAGGTTCATGTCCAAAACACCACAGGTCCTAAGCAGCAAGAGGGATGTGTGCAGCCAGTGGACATAGCTACCTGGAGTAGATTTCTGTAGGAATTAGTGAGTTAGGGGTGATGGATGGGATGGGTTGGACTGTTACTATTAAAGCTCCAGAATACTACATAGCAAAATTTTCTGTCTGGCTTTCAGAGGAAAAATGGTTTATTAAGGTTGAAATGCTTGTGGGGTCTGCCCATACAAGCTTTTAGGACTTAATTTACTTTGTGGGCAAACCAGGAGACTCCCAAATGAAACTTTATGGAGTGAGAGGCACTAGGTTGCTAGGGATGCAAATAGAATGTGAAAGACTGTGGGGCAATTTTTATAAATCTAGCAGAGTCATCAATACCATTGTCTTCTACTAAAGTAAAACAGTAACCCCTGCCAATAGCAGAACTCACAGGGACTGACAAAGTGTTGACAGATTGGGAAAAAAAGAGAGCCATCATTAAAAGGACTCATTCATCCTATAATTTACCAGTGTGGCCAGTAAAAAAGCCACAGTGGCAGTGGCATTTTACAGCTGGTTACCAACAATTAGATGCTAATGCAGCTTTAACTGCTGCAGTTCCAAATATTGCTGAGACAGTCACAATGATACAGGGAGCTGCTCAGGCTTGGATGACTGCTCCAGATTTTAAGGATATATTTTTCATAAGTTCTTTACTTGAATGAGATGAAGCACAGTTTGCCATTTCACAGTGAGGAATCTGATATACCTTTAACAGGCTTCCTTAGAGGTGCAAGCATTTACCCATAATTGCTCATTGCTGCACTTGCTGCATTTTTACTGATGGTCTCACTCACATCCAAAGTATAGCTGATATTCTCAGTGGAGGAGATTCCCACAAATAGGTAAGGGAAGTAACAAAAGCAGTATGCTTAGCACTAAATTTGAAAACCCACCTGAAATATGTCAAAGAGTAAGTAAAAAAGTAAAATTTTGGGGTATTTGGTGGATAGCAGGCTTCACAGTAGCGCCTCTAGATGCTTTAAGAAAAATAAAATGAATACAGATGTTCCTGAGAAAGAAGTACAAGAGTTAATGGGGACTTTACTGGAAAAAACATATACCAGGATTTTCTATCATTGCTCAGCCACCTAAGGTCACACTGGCAAGGAAGCATTATTTTACTGTGATGCCTTAAGTTTTAGCTTTTATGTTTTTCAGTTTCTGTGCTGCCTAGATGTGTAGCTCTGAGCCTCATATTAAGTGTCAGTAAGCTCTCTTCACAGAGTAGGTGAACAAATCCTTTTCCTGCTGGAGACCAAGGACAACCAGCATGGGCCCACCAAGTATTCTTTGCAAAACCTGAATCAGGTGTTCCACCTTCCATTGAAGGGAAACACCCTGTAGCATTGCAGCCAGCCTCTTATGGGGAATTTACCACAAATCAGAACTGTGTCCATCACTCTAATTAAACCCAGTGGACCACTTGGGAATCTCCTAATGGCAGTGGTACAAAGCACAGAGTAAGTTCATGGTGGATTTTTCCTTCTTTTTAAAGTGGAATCAGTCTAGTCTGAGAACTGTATTATTTACTTTCTCAGAAATGGTACCAGGAATGATGCCAACACATCTCCACTAAAGATCAAGTTAGTCCACTGAAGGACTGCTCACCCTTCTCATAGAGGAAATCAGCACCAGCAGGAACCAAATTGGGCACATAAATCAACAAGCCCAATCCACTGAGTGAAAACCCCCCCTTTGTTTACTTAACTGTGGTATAGGTTATCACCACTCAGTCCCAAATGCATTTATAATAAAATTGCTGATGAAGCAAGGTGTAATTGTACAAATCTAGGATTTCTGCCTAGTAACATGAATGTGACGGGGAAATACCATGAAATGTCAAACACAATCTCTAAGTAACAACAGAGAAATTAACTAGTTTCCAAGGTACCTCCTTCAGAAATGGAATAGATGTCACAAGGCCAGCAGCTGTTCAGTGAGCATTACAGAGAGTACGGGGAGGGAAACTGTGCACATGGAGGTGTGATGAGTCCACAGTTGTACCTGTGATGATGTATCTTGGCACAGCAAAACTTAAACCCTCAAAATCCATACCACAATCTCCAAGGCTCTTGATAAGACTCTTTGACTCTCATCTCCACAGATTTCTAAAATTAGACCCTTTTCCATCAAATATAAAAGCCAACAACAAGTGATATTTAATCTTTCTTGGTCCTTTAAATGAGTGGAATTACCAATGCAGATTAAAATCTCTGTAAGTAAACCTGTTAACATCCCATGCAAGGTGGTTATTATGGTTGCATGGACAGACCCTCATCTCTTTAAAATTTTCAAGGAGAGATGTGACTAATATCCTGGGGACAGCATTATGAATATTAAAGTGGATGAATGCTGAAATCCTGGCAAACAAAATAAATTATATGTATAAAGATCCATTAAAGTTGTGAATGACTACTTAAAATTCATTTTAAAAATACATATTATGATGGAGAAGATTAGTAAATTAAAATAGCACATCATCAGTAGGTCTTTTTCTTATCTTGAAATTAAAAAAAAAAAATAGAATCATTAATAGCTGCAAAACCAAATTTTTAGATAAAGAATTTAGCTTAACCTAGATGCCAAAAATCCTCCTAAGTAAAGATGACTACTGATGTTTTGCTACTGTGTAAGTGGCATGTGGTGCAGAAGTAATTTAATGTGCAATTCTTCTCAGCAGTAAGTCATTCTTGACAGGGCATTTATAACATCAGAAAACATAAACAAGGAAAAAGAAACAAAAATATCTAAAAACCAAAGAATTCCATGTACTTTCTATTGTCATTTTGACTAATCATCCACAATACATTTGTTACCTGTAAAGGAGGAGAAAATCTTTGCAGTCCGGGAGGTTTAAAGAGTACTTAAACAGCATTTAATTGAAAAGATTATACAAAAGCATTCATAGAATGATGGATGTTTCACCCCAGAGAACTCATGACTCTGGGATATTTTTACAGCTCTGAAACAAACATTTTGTCATCTTTCATTTTGTGGGATTCAGGAAGAAGCTGAAAACTGTAACACTGTCCTAGAAAAATCTCAGTGAGGGATTTTTTTTTTTTTAATTAGGATGTATATAGTATTATAAAGTCACTGAATTTTTTTATTATTGATGATGATGATTAGGAAAGAAAGATTTATATGTTTGTTTTTCATAAAAGCAATCTGCACTAATGCCTCTGAAAGCCACACCATATACATGCAAGGCAATCTGGAAGTTCAGAACATAATTATTTTAGTGTATTGGGATATTGGTTTTAATTTCACAATATGTAGAAAAAATATGAACTCAAATTGTGTACAGTGAATATAATATTGGAGCAGAGACTCAGCAAAATTAATTATTGGACTTTAATTTCTCCTTTGCAAGAAGGTATAACAGGAGTATGACACCAGCAGCCCCTCCCTTTAGGCTAAAGACAAATTGAGGTTTGCAGCCAGTATGGTACAGTTACCTTGTGAAAGCCACAGAGTATTCTAGATAGAACACTGTGAATAATCAAACACTGCAGGGCAACCCTGTCAAAGCCGTGTTTTAATATGTAGAAATCTCATGGCTAAAATGTTGGTAATAAGCATAAATATAAAAGTATCATGAGCTCAGTTTTGACTGAACCTAGAAATAAATGTTTTGAAATATAGGGAAAAAATATGTTTGAAATTTTGAAAATGTGTTTGGTTTTGTTTTTTCTTTGTAACAGTCACAAAGTTCAAACTTTCTATGACCTAGTATAAGCATTTGTAACTTTAAATTTAAGTGGATTTTTCTGTACATGTAAGTTGCATCACTGTCATGATTTCATTAGAAACTGAACATGGCAATCTAAAGGAAGAGGATATAGCTTACTACCAAAAATAAAAACTAAAAAAATATAGCATTATTATAAGGCAAATTGATCTTCTAGTACAATTATTGTCCTGATGCAACTATTTTCATTAAAACATTTTAAGAAAATAAATTAAAAGCTCAACAGAATAGCATAGCACTTCAGGTGCAAAATAACATTGATATACTGAACAGAGATAAACTAAAAATAGTTATTTTAGGCAACAAAAATCTGAAAATCCTACTAATACAGAGGTTATTGTTATTAAACTGAACAAATTATTGTTAAAATTAAGAAATAAAAATTGGTATTCTTAAATTAAGCAGTAGCAAATATAATGGAAGAAAGAAGCTTAGAATTATACAGACAATGCTTTCTCAAAAAATACTAATTACACAAATAATTATAAGAACATTAAAGTAGCACTAGAGGGGGATTATAAATCATGCTGAACTTCAACACAGATCTCATCTCTGTCCATAGTACAGCACTAAAACTTACTGATATCAAGTAGGACAACAGCAAGGCATCTCTGTGATGTTTTTCAGTCACCAATTCTGATACTATCAATTTCAGTCAATTTTTTGTTCCTTTTAAAAAAGATTAAATGTAGTTGTATGTTCTTAGAATTATTTTTTCTATCAAAACAAACATAATAACTTCTGCAATGTCCTAATCTTCTTGAATGGTGTTATCACAGGTAACAATATTGCTCATCTTCATTGTTATTAGCAATCTTATGTGGAATAGATTCACATCTTTTCTAATTCATTTATTTCAGTAAGGCATGTTGATAGTGTTATCACTTATCTCTGAGGGTGAACATATCTCATTTCTCATGGGGCTTTTCCAATCATTGCAGTTGTTAATAGTTTCTTGGGGTTTTTTAGTAAATTTAGTCAACTTCTTTCCCTTTGGATACTCATTTTTCTCTCTTAGTTTTTCATCAAGGACTTCAATGAATGTCAGGAGAGAAAAGAAAAATAAACCAATGGCATATGGTCTGCTTCTTTACAGATTAAGTATGGGCCAGAGTCTGCATTCAAATACCACTCTAAGAGAGAGGGTAGAAAAGGTAAATATTTAATAAGGTTTCCTGTCCTTCCTCTTTGTCATTCATGTATTTATATAGAAAAGAGTAATTAGTGTAAGTGCAAAATTACCTAATCTGTAGTTCCCTAGGCCCTCTAGTTATTCCTTTTATAAGATTAGCTGTAAATTGCTCTAGAATATGAATGAATGAGCCACCTTTTCATTTATTTGTAAATGTGCTTGACTTGGAATTTGCATTTGTTTTTCAACATATATCAAATGTATGCTTTCATTATTTTTGTAGAGAAAATTCTCTTTTCTACCACCTCAATATTTGGCCTAATTATGTATGTATTTCTTTCATTTTGATTTCAAAATGTATTTTTATTCTGATCTTATTTCTCATAATATACATAATTTAGAAAACTATTTTCATTTTGTAGTATTCTTCTATTCTAATCACTCAGTGATGACACTGACTCATTATTTTCTGCTCATTTTAGAATTTTTTCTTTTTCTTTCCCACCTTTGTATCCACTAGTAAATGGTTTGCATGCTTTCTGACAAAGTTCTGTCTCAGTTTCTAGTTAGTATAGCTAGAGGTTTTGTTGTACTGAAAATCATTCTCAAGGGCAAAGAGTCTGACTCTTACCTTGAGAACATCAAAACCTGATATAGTTTCCACTGGAGGAGTCCAATCCATCAAGCATGAAAACTGAACTCGTTATAGCAAAAGTCATTTTCTACCTGGTCAGGGTAACATAGTGGCACAAGATAGTCACATATCTGTATAAATCCTCACTCATTGTGACAAGAGGACAAAAATATCAAATAATTCATTAGTTCTAAAGGATGTGTCCTCTTTCTTATCAATACAATACCTATAATGCCTTTTAATTAGAAAAAGACATATATATGACATATATAAGACATATATAAGACATATATAAGACATATATAAGACAAAGTTCTGAAAAAAGCTGTCTAGAAACAACTCAAGAGGCTAGTTACCTGTATTAGGACATCATACTTGGAGCTTAATATTTTTGAAAAGAAGTTTCTCAGCCATTGACTTATTTGACTGTGAACATAACTAGAATAGCATTCAGTATACAGAAATTCAGTGTCCTTCTCTCTCCCCTCAAAATGGAAATAATCCAAATGTCAGAGAGATAATCTAGAACAGTATAAATAGGATATAGAGGGGCTTGTTTTGTTTTATTTTTCAGAAAATCGCTATAATGAATTAAAGATGGAATACAATTAAAAAAACACAATCCAACAATAACAAAACCAAGCAAAAAAAACAAGCCAAAAAACACCCTTAAGTTTCAAAGTAATCTAGATCAAAGTCATAAATTTTCATCTTTTTTTTAATGCAGGTTGATGAGGATCTGTAGAGTTCCTAAATCTTAGTCAGGAATCAAGGCTACTTACAAAAATACAACTTGATTTGTCACACTGCCTGGCAGAATTAACTGCTGTTGTTGGCTAGCATTCACAAAGGTGCTAGATTGCTGCAAGTCCTGCAGCTAATGAGAACTAGCTCAACATGATGTCCCTGAGACATAAAGCTAATACTTTCAAGTTCCAGAATAGTCATTGCAGTTCTTTGCATTTGTCATAGAAAGCCTTATTCAGTATCTACTGCTACACAGGAAAAATGAAAAGATGGAGGTATTGTTCAGTGAAACAAAGTGTTGTCACAAACACAAAAATAACCAAAGCCATCTTGAGGGTTATAATTGCTTTTGGAACCCTCTTACAGTATTTGGGAAATGACTCTCATATTCTTGTAATTCTTAACTTGAAGCCTAGGCCTCAGCATAATGCTTTCATTGCTAACAATAAGCATTCTAATTCCTAAAACATGTGCCTAAAGTGTTACATGATTTTGGTGCATGATTCAAAGGAAAAGTTTGCATGTGAGAATCTCAATAGAAAAAAAAGACACTGGAAATTTTGAAAAAAGTATGTCTTAATCTGAGTATCATACTGAAAGTTTCAATTTAGTATCTTCCAAAAATCTTGGAATATAATTCATCCAGTTTAGATGAGGTGAAATGCAAAAAGGTAGATATGGGCTTTGCTTCATGAAGAATGATAAGAATTTGAAAGGATCTTCATAGAGAACCTGCAGAAGGAAGACCTGTCATCCACTGCCCATAGATGAGCTAGCATGGCTAAGGTTATGTAAAGACCATAGGAAGGCAAAAGCACCCAGGGAAAGAGAAAATTTAAATTGTTTGCAGTAGGAAAAATGCTCTAATATCTGCAGCTGTTCACTTGGAAAAGAAGTTCAGGGTCTGGTATATGGAACTGGTGCTATGAAGAGTGAGCAATGAGCTTCAATGACTGTTGACTCCTTTCTTAAAAGGATGAAGAATTTCTTTCAGCTAGAAAAAATATAAGAGATAATGGTGACAAACTACGTATAAGAGATTCAAACTGGACATGAGGGAAAAAAATCCAAACTAATCCAAAGTACCACAGAAGCTGTGTCTGCTCTCATTCAATTTTGACAATAGTTGTACTTTGAGGTTACTGTCGGACTTGATGACCTCCAGAAATCTCTTCCAATCAACATTTATATGAATCTAATATCCTACATCAGCTGTCTTCTTGAAGTCCCATGTCATACCTGTCAGGCCCACAGGATGCTTCAGATACCTTGTAAAATCCAAATTCATGCTAGAAGATTATGTTTTGTAAAATAAATCAGTCCTATATTAATACTAGGGATACATTTGATAAGCTTTTTTCTTCTTTTGATAATTTGTGTGTCAAAATTTCCACATAGTTAAAAAATATAAAACCTTTAACATTTAGAGACTACAAAGCAAGGTGAACCTTATCACAAGGGAGAGCCTTATGTGACATCAATTTTTCACAGAAGCAGTCATGGCACTGAAACATGACACTTGTCTCTGAAAACCTTTAATGCCTTCTGCCCAGAAAATACAGTGCAGTTCAAATGTTATCAAAACATTTTGGGACAGTGGATCAGTTAGTATAAATACAGAATCAAAAACCTATGTTAAGGAATGAATAAGCCCTTGTTTGATGCAACCTATTTATTTTATTAATTAAAATTAATAAAGCAATAATGCCAAATCAGTACTCAGCAACAGCTATCCTGACACATGGCCTGTGAATCAAACTGTGACAAGATTTTCCCTCTAATTTCCTTCAATGCTATCGAGTAAATCTCCACTAAGCATATGGGAACTCAGATATTTAGAGATATTTTATCTGCCTGAAAATAGATTAGTAGTGATGATGTTGGATTTATGTCTTACCTGGCAAAAATTGTCTTTGATCACCAAAGATACATGTATCTGTGGAAAGCCTTGAAGTAACATAGATAAAGAGATTGCATTGCCTAACTCTGTATGTAGCAATGTAATCGTATCCATTCTGTCTACAGTGAAGACCTTATGGTATTCATACCCTGTGTGAAGGAAATCTGCTCTTTAGTGTGAGTAATAAGTTGTTACATAGGCAAGTGCAGACTTATAATGGTCTAAAAATGTGCTACCAAGCAAGGTAATTTAATATTCCAACAGGAAAGTTTAAAGTAGCTTATTTTCTGCATAAACCCAAACAATATTTCTGCAAGGCTGACATTTCCTGGGAGGGGATGAAGAATGAAAAAAACACTTTTAATTATTAACATCCACACTGTACTGAACCAAATTTATTTCACACTTGTTGACATTTTCTTTCTCAGCCTTCAATGTTTTTTTGCCCCTCATTAAATCAAAAACACTCTAGACATTAAGGTGAATTAAGTTGTCCTTCCATCTAAAAATCAGAATGAAAAATCCAAAAACTTTCCATAAAGTAAGCAAGATAAGCATAATTCCATTTCCTCATGTATGATGGAAATTTATAGGGAATGGCGACCAGTGAAAGAGATGGTAGTGACTAGTCTTACTTTGTTCCACATATGTCATTGAAGAGGTGTCAAATGATGACAACTCAGTACCATTTTGGGCTGCAATTGAGTCAGTAATCTGGAGGCAAAGTATTGTTAAAAAGATTTAGCAATTTAGGATACATTACCCCACAAACAGTGTATGTTGTGTAAACAGTAAGATAACACATAAGGTAATGGACAATTCATTTACTCATTACTTAGTTTTTCCCCTGGAGAAAAAAGAATTTTCTTGGTTTTACTGTACAAAACTTAGTGATTTCTTAGTCATTACTTTCTGATAATGCTTTATATGAAAGTGTCTTAAGGATATATTGGTGTTGTGATCATCAGCTAAAGACCACACAGCTGCCTGCTCTCACCCAAGCCCAGGAAGGGAGGACAGAAGGGTAAAAATGTGTAAAAAGACAGGGCTGAAAAAAAAAACAAACAGTTTAATACAGAAAAAAATTCCAAAACAAAAATCCCCAAAGAAAAACAAAACCAATATAAACTAGTGCATCCAAAGCCAAACTCTTTTCATATAACGTAATTTATAAATAGTATATATCAACATAATTGTAAATAATCTATGTCATACAAATATAATATGTCTAAAATGTATTATTTTATATTTTAATTAATAATATAGTAATATTAAATAATATATAAATACTTATTCAAAGTTTTTGTTATTAATTTACCATTTAAAAATTAGATATATTTAAAATGCCATGATACATTATAAACTGTTTTTCAATTACATTTGATTGTAATACACTGCACTTAAATTTCTAAAACATGCTGATACCCTAGTGTTCTTAATAATTTTCTCTTTAATTTATGTTTGAAAAAGAGCAGAGATGATTCAACAAGGTTTTCTGTTGCAATACATGTGATTGTCCTAATCTGTTTCTATTTAACTTGCCTAGTTTTGCCCATTTATTCATTTCAAAGGGAGATGATCAACTCCTAGGGTTGTTTGTTTACTGAAAGAACACCTGTAATACAGACTGTCATATAAATAGGAAAACAAACCCACCACAAAAAACAAACTGCTAGAGATAAAATTACCATAACATGAAAATGCCCACAAAATCTTTTGATATTTAAGCAGCACAATCCAACACTTGAATATGACAATGTCAATAGAAGGCTAGATGACTATGTGAATTAAGATGCCCTCTTTAATTACATTAAAGCATATTCAACATCACTGCTTTAGTGAGTGTACAGACCAAGAACACTATAAATGTTTTAAATGGACATTCAGAATTTACATTTATGCAATTCAGAATTATCTGTGGAAAAGCTGGCTTAAGTGACTTAGGTGACAAGTCCAAAGAACCTGTATTTTCAATTTATTAATCTGGTCAGGTGAATCTGTGGTCTCCATTTAGCTTAGTGAAAGGCAGAATTTGCAGTTGGCACTTTTCTGCTTAAGAAATGCATTTTATTGTACATTTTGGATACTGGCAGAAAATTCTTTATTTCACTATACAAGATAGGTAAATAATTTCTAGATTCTTATGGCTGTAATTGGATTTGTTCCTAAATGCCTTTTAAATTCATATATTAAATGCAAGTTTAAATTATTGAAAAGTATTTCAGAAACATATTTAATTTTATTCTGTTTCCACAAACACAACTTTCCATTAAAATGTATTTAAAAAGTAGTAAAAGTCTATTAAATTATAATTTCTCATAATGCATATATTAACATTCCAATTACCATAACATTTGCACATAAGTCATCTCTGTCTCCTCTATTAAAGGTTGCAGCCTTGAGAAGTATTTCAGTCTAACATTTCACAGTTAAAAAATTCGGGCTTTCTTTCTTCACAAAGCTAATACAGTATTTTTTTTGTGTAGTGCCTCACACTGGCTAAATTAAAACCAAGAATAATTAAAAACTTTATTTCGTGTTCTGCAATTGATATTTACACATCTTAATAGCAGACAATTTACAAACCAGTGCAGCTAGCAACTTCCTTGGTCATCACTGCTGTATCTTAATGTATTTGAAATTAGACCAATGAGCTCAATTTTGCCTACACTTCAAAATGTGTGCATACAGCATTTGATTAGACAGAAGTTTGAAATATTCTCCAGGCAGAAAGAACAAAAACTGCATAACTGTATGCTCCACCAGGCTTTACAGGAAGAATAGTATTACATGATGCATAGACTGCCCGTTTTTTGTTTGTTTGATTTTTTGGTTTTGTGGGGGGTTTTTTGTGGTTGTTTGTTTGTTTGTTTGTTTATTGTTGGTGCGGTTTTTTTGTTTGTTTTTTTGGGTTTGGTTTTGTTTTTTTTTTGGGACAGGGTGATCAAATAAAAGGCCTAGATAAGGGAATTATATACCAAGATATCATAGAATTTGTGTCCTAGACAATTTAAGGATACACAATCCCATATGTTATAGTCATAGACTAAGGGAATACTGACCGTTTTATAACAACATATTATAATATTTTACTTGAAATAAAAAATTACCTCATGGGGAAAAATAGTATGCTTTAGCCATGTTGTGGACAAACGGCATCTACTTTTGCTCCTGCACAACAAAAATTCATGTAAATATATGTAAATTATACTTTCTAAAAATCTGAATAAACCCCCCCAGTGATTTTATTAGTTGTGACCTAGCCCCAAAAATAACTAGAGTGGAATTCATGTATAAGTCTCTGCACCTGACCCAAAATAATACACATTTACCCACCATACACCATATAGCCCTACATGTCTGGAATGCAGCTGAATTAAGGATTGGGAGTATTTTTTTTTTTTTTAAATTTCTTCCTTTAGTTATTAGTATCTCAGTTGAAAAACTGTGGTCTATCCCACCTTCAATAAATTAAGAAATTAGGATCCAAGTTGTAACTACTTCAGGTGTTATTTCATTAAAATCCTGTCAGTTACTGTAGACAGGTGGATACACATTGCTGATTGAGTATGTCCATTCTTTATATTTATTTTGTCTTATAAATATACAGAGATAATTATTTTTATTTCTTTCATTTTTATAAATTATCTAAACATACCTTGTAAATACATTTACCTTTTTAAAAACAGTGCTGTTCTTTAAAGAATTTGTTACATTTTGCAGTATAAGGATCAGATGTTACGGGTTTAAAATGTATCAGTGACTACATCAGCATGGTGTAGATAAATATGTACACTCTGTGGTTTTATATAAGGGTTTTCTCCAAGGCTCCTACACTATTTAAAATATTTTTGCTAATGACACCTGCTGCTACAGCTATCTTATTGAAGTAAGGGAAAGTGTGTGGGAAATAGACCGTGGGTTAAAAGATAATAGGGCAGAAATTATAGGGGAAAATGCATTGTTCTTCCCTGGAGGAAACATGATCAGCATAGCTGACCTTCCACACACAGTGCAGTCTGAGCAGTGGAGACACTGGGCCAGGCTTTGTCAAAATCAGCTGCAGCAGAATAGCTCTCCCTGGACTGATTTGTGTCCCCATTCCAAGGCTGTCTCAGGTGATGCCTTGGGAAGCCTGACCTTGAACAGAGACTGGACAGAGCTAGAGAATAAAGTAGGTATGTATTGGAAGGCCTCCAGGATCCACTTCGGGCAGGACAAGAGCCTGACCAGGGCTACACCCAGGGTGGACTCAGAATGGCCACAAAATGACTGACCAGTTACAAGATCTTACACTTTTCTAAGTTTTGGTCCATTTGCATATTGGGGTTTAATTGTCCAATTACAGCTTCAGGTTATAAGATCTCATTATTCTTGTTCTCTCTCTTCAGTCCACCACTGTTTACACTTTTGGGCTGAAAGTTGTCCTGGTCTTCAGCAGGAAAAGGATTTGTTTTGTCTACTTACCTTGTGAAGGGAGCTTATTGGCACTTAATATGAGGCTCAGAACTACACCCCCAGGCAGCACAGAATCTGAAAATACGAAAGCTAAATCTTAAATCTTAAAGCTACACTGATACCCACCCTCAAGGTATGAAACACCCTCACTGAGTAAGATGTGTGAATAAATTCACTTAAGCTTTACCTAAATGTAAAAAAGGAGTTTATAGGTGAGTTGAGAATGGGGAGAAGTCAAGGAAGACTTCAGAGTAAATTCTGGGATCAGTCAATGGGCTAAACCTGTCTTCTTCCTTCTGGGGAAATCTATTGGTCAAGAACTGTACTCTATGCATGCTGAATGATTACATTGAGCTAGCTTTTCTTAGGGATTACAGCTTGTTAGCATATTGCTGTGAATTAATACATTGATTTGAATACATTTTTGCAGTCAGATATATCATCAGCAATCCTTAATCCTTAATGTGTCACAATTTATTAATGAAGTGTTATTCTGTAAACTCTTAATGTGAGTCCTTCAAGGACACTGGCAGTCAGTGACAGTGGGTAAAGGTGTGGAGACTGAGGAGGAGATCTCTCTGCTGGGTGTGACCCTCAACAACTCAGTCAAACAAACCTCTGACCCAGCAAACTCAGTGAAGGGTCCTCAAAATGGGATGCTGAAAGACTTGTCAGGCACAAGGGTCTTAGCATTCCTGGGGTGCGGAAACACTGGCCAAACACTAAGGCTTTGAGTATATCTTTCCTTTTCAAATGACAAAATTAGTGGCAGGAAATAGATGAGAGTGCAGATACTAAGTGTACAGTTTTTGAAAATCTTTTAAACCTCTTTTACGTATAAAAGAGCATGTGAATCAGAAGCCAGAAAAGAAAGCAATAAACATAGTTCCCAGCTGCAAAAACTGTTGTGTCTTAGTTTTCCTGATAGATTATTAGAAAGCTCAACAGAAAAAGGAACTTAAAAATGGATGATCAGAGAAAATAAGGTATCTCTTTTACCTAATTTAAAATGATAGGGTGATATTGTCATCTAAAGCCTATCCAAAAGCATCTCTTTGACAAATGACCATGCCTGCCCTGCTCTAACAAAGCATAGATAACTGGGGCTACACAAAAATACTTTAGACATGTGCAGGGAAGAAATAAAGAAGTACAGGTTAACTCTGAGCAGTTTTTAGACTTATAACACAATGTAGAGACCAGAATGTAATAGCAATGCAAGTAGCAACAGTTAACAGGATAAAAAGGTCAAAAATGTTATGTGACCAATAAACCATTGGGTGGATTCCACGATTCTGTGATTATTTGTTGTGTTGTGGAATACTCACATTAGGCTGAAATCACTAATTGCTCTCTGGATCCAAATAAAACAGGATCTTGAAATAATCAGGATTTTATTAAGAGACAAAGTGAACAGCACAAACAAATCAAGATCAATATTGTTCCTAAAATCTCTCTATCTCCTGTTTTTTATATCTCTCTGGGCTGATTGGGAATGAATCATATGGCAAACAGGGTAGAGGCAGCTGCAAAAACTGACATAGAATTGGTATGTAGTAAAGAAAAGTTGCAATAAATATGCAGTGATTATGCAAAAAAATATTACACAATTTAATGCTACCTTTGAATTAAATCTTTAAAAGGCACCTCAAGATTTCTGAAGCTAAGAAATAAGAAAGGGAAAATATCTTCATCACTTTTGAAACTTTGTCCTTGTATTTAGTTGACCTTCCTTCTTAACTAATTAAATAATCAAATAATAGATTTTGCAATCTTCATGAAAGCATTTTGATTAAAATTCCGGGTACATGTTAATAGTTATGAGGTATTAAAATCTATGGGGAGGCACACAGAGGCTTAAGTGCCATAATTGACAGGATGATGATAGAAAGAGCAATTTAATACTGCTTTATCCCAGGTATCACTATGCCAACCTCCTTACTCTGAAAATACAAACAAGATTTTGATATACATACCTGAGACAATTACTGTTTGTATGACATTCATCAAATTGTATTTCAGATAACACTGTAAAGACTTAAATATTAATTTATACAATGGCAATAGAAGAAGGAATATATTGCTTAACCACTAGTACCTTTCCAATTTTTTCTACTATATTCCAATGGGAAGCAAAATCTCATATGCATGATTTATATTGTCTGATATTATTTACCTATCTACATCTGCAGCTTATAGAGATCTGTGTTCATCAGTATGATGGTGATAATGATGAAGAAATTCAGACATTTTAGTCCACCTTTTCCTCCTGCTTGAATCTTCAGAGAAGTTGAAATGATAAGTACGTGACAAAGCCACACTTCCAATAGCAGCAGTTTGTGCTTTCATAAACCAAGGATTCTGAAGTAATTCAAGGTACAAGCAGATGGACAATTTGGCTCAGTTGGCAAAAAAAAGCTTTTTGATCAGAAGGATATGGAGTGCTCTTTTTGTTGACAATCTTTCCTTTCTAAAATGAAAGTTCATAGAAAGTATCTCTTAATTGTCCATGACCCAGTAAAAGACTAAATTATTGACAGTTAGATAAAACTAAAAAAGGGGAAAAAAAGAAAAAAGCCCAAAAAACAAACAATAACAACAAAAAGCCACAACTAAATGCTTTGTACTTTTACATCATGATTTTATGCAGTTATGTGACATCTATCAGATATTTTACCTTTATCAATTGACAACAATGGACATTGTGTGACATCGTATTTTCATAATGTATACATATATTAGAAGATTCAGAAATAAGACAGACTGACAAAGACTGACAACATTTTAATATTTCAAATAGTTCCATAGGATCTCATTAATACTTTGAACATCTAAGCACTGTTTAAGTTTTGTTGGGGTTTTTTTTCCCTTAAGAAACCATTGCATTCATTATCTCTGACCAAAATCAAGATTAGGTTAATTACAAATTGGTTTTATTGAGCAATAAAATGTTTAGACTTATACATTTTATCTAAGATGATGATTTTACATACATTATTACACTAATAACATTTTGTACTACTCATTCTGTTGAATTTAGTTAATTTTTGGGTTTAAAGCAAAGCATGCACAAAAAGCAAAGATATGTTTAAAACAAACATATATGAAATGTAATGTTCTTTGATAATAAATGTCTTGTTCAAGTGCCACTTTAAAAGCAGACTATTTTTTATCATTAGGACAACCTTCTTCCTTGTGAATCTAACTGATATGAAATTATTTAATTATTTTTTATTATATTATTTAATCCTAATCGTAACGCAAATAAATTATTTATTTATTTAACTTGAGATATTGTCTTTGTAAAAATTATCCCTGACATTACCTTTGTCAGTGGAAATCCTTGACTTAGATAAAATATCACAAAGACCATCTCTTGAAGAGCTGTGATGATCATAAAGCTATTTTTAACAAATATACTCTTATTATCTGTATTACCTAATAACTACGTGTCTAAAAAATCCCCCAACAAAGAATGGCATTCCATGTTCCAAAATCAAATTATTCATGACATTCTGCCTTCATATATGAAAACAGACAAATTTATTTCATCCATAGCTACTGAATATTGCACATGATTTTGTGGATGATACGGATATGTAAGAGTTTAATAATTTCCAAGTAATCAAAACATTGTTTATTTAAACATATTAATTTTCACTCAAAAAAACCAACCAACCAACCAACCAACCTCTAGATTGGTTGTATTTTAAATCACACTTGAAGACAGAAAAAATAAATTAAAAACAAGGGACTGACATTGCATGAATTATTGGACTGATTGCAAGCAGATGTTTCTATCTTTTATGCTGAATATATTTTGTCACTTAAGGCCAACAATGGCTTCTTTTACTTTTGAAACTAGTTCTATTAACAATAGTGAAAATTTTTGTATAAGTTAGTTATTATTGTGAGACCGTATACTATTTTATTCTTCATAGTTTAGAACATAGACAGAATATAAACCATTCTTTTTCAGTAACATGGGAAGTAACATGGAAAATGTGAAAATAGTGTTTAAAAAGTGAAAAAATTCAAATTAAAAAAATGTAAATCTCTTCAGTACCTATGTGTCATTTTAGATTCAATAAATGGAAAGACTATAATTTTGAACAATAAAAAAAAAATATAGTCAAAGTTTATTTGTGATGATAGTGTAACAGTGCATAGTCTCCTTGTAAGAAAAAGGAGGCTTTATACAGCCTGAGTGTTCTTTAGGAAAGCACAGAAATAGAGCCAAGCAAGAATATTCTTTTATATTCCCTTTGCTCCCTATCTTTGCCAACATTTGCCAACATTTACTTGCTTGCCATTTCCAAAACTGTGTAACTGTGTTCAATTAGTTTTAAAACTCTGTACTGCCCTCCTACTGAAGCAAAGGTGGAAGAGAAGAATAGCATACACCATGTGTTCTCTTGCTTCTTTGCAACAACTGCTAAGAAATTTGGCAAAACAAGAATAAAAATGAAATTAAACCATTTTCTTTTTTCCCCATGACAGAATAAATAATCTGGAAATCAAACAAGCTTTGGTTTGAAAACTTCATTAATGAAGAATAAAGGAGACCCTTCCCAAGGAAGGTGGTAACCATTCAGTATGGAGAACTGTGTCCTGCTAGCTGTCTAAACCAGAGATGAACAGAACCTCTTTGCTGGACATAAATGTAAGAGTTTGCACGTGATCTGATTGCTTCATGATTTTGCATTTGAGTCTTATGACATGTACGTTGTGAAGAGGAGAAAATTATCAAAGAAGCAATTTGAAATTATTATTCAGAGTATTTATTCAGAAATGACAATACTAGTAAAGAGAGATCCACATACCTTGAGAGAGAAAGCATAACCATGTATAACTGTAACTGAGGGAAAGACAAGCAAAGGAAAGAATACTTGATAAAAAGAATAGCAATTAGCAATTTGGATAGCAATGTTTAGTTGAACATGAATTCACTTTAATTCTTTTAGACAATGCTTAACCACAACCTTTTGGGAGCCCGATAAAAACTTGTATTTTGAAGAGATTTATTTCAAGCCCTTATATTCTCAATGTGAATATTTGTCCACCTGCAAGAGCAGCTAGGTCAGCTCAAGCAATTATTCACATAATACAGTTTAGACTTTTATGAGGCAAAGGCTGAAGAACGTAAAACCATTTATTCACTTCTTGGAACCTACTATGATTTGCAAGCATAAAAACGAAATAAGTAGAATTTGAAGCCAGTTATTTGGGACCAAATAATGGCTCATTTTGTTTGTGGCAGGAAGTTTCAGCAGGATTTGTTGGAAAGCATGCTAATAATATCAGGCATACAAAATTCTGGCCCAGTATTGAAAACAGAGAGTTCCATAAATTTTACTGGAAAAAAGTTTGTCAGTTGTTACACAACATAAAGCTGCATTATTCTGATTAGATAATAGAATACAGAACACATTAAATTAAACTTACTGTCATGTTTCAGTTTAATTTAGATTTTGACTTAGTGAATAAATGCTGAAAAATTTGCAGTTGAAAGTCCAGACTTAGCCAAAGCCACGGTATGAGTATAAAATACATAATATACAGTATTTTCATAGTATCTTGCTGGCATTTTAATGTTAATTCAAGGAAGCATTCAGTGTATAAATGCTTGTAAGTTCAAGAATTCATGATAATGCTGCAAAATGGTGAGTTCCCATGGAAATCCAGTGTCTCCTCCCCTGGTGATCTCAAGTTCCACCCTTCTCATAAAAGCAACAGTGTCTAGAAAACTAGAACACTGGAATTTCTACAGACTTGCTGGAATTGTATCAACATCTCTGGTTATGCAAAAATGAAATATTGAGAAAGATTTGGAAGAAATAGAACAAAAATAATTAGTCATGTAAAAACAAAATAATCCAATCTTGTTTGTGTACATCTAGAATTTTGATACTTAAAATTGCTCTTGAAACCAGTTACGTGTTAGAAATTATGACACTCTTGACAGAAATTAAAGCTTTGACATAAAGAAAAAATACTCTCATTATATTTTTTTGACTACTGATTCAGAAGAGGTTATAATATATTCATTCATTTATTTAGACATTGGACTATAAAGTAGTCTAATAATCAAAGGTAGTCTCATGATAATTGATAATATTTTTCCTTACAAAATGCATACAAAAAGAAAGTGTTTCATTTTTTTGTGTTTCATAGCTTTATCTTTTCTATTTGCTTCTTTGTGTTCACTCAGGAATTATATTAAACACCTTGTATGATATGTGGTCAGCAAACATGCTAACAATTGGCAGCATGCTATCAACAGTACCTATTTTAAAGCAATTTTGCCTCACAAAGTCATTCACAAGCAATTTACTTGAGACAGGCAAACAAAATCATTAACACTCTGAAGCCATTCTGACCTAGGTCAGACCTGGTAAAAACAGCTACTTTATAATGATATCCAATTTCCTTGTAAATCCTGTTCAGAGAAATTTATAAATCACAAGTTGCTATCAGGGCATGGTAAACCTCCCTTTCAAACCATAGTCCTATGGAGATTATTTGAAAGCATATTGTACAACCATCTGAAGGATAAAAATGTTACCAAATGGAGCACTAAAAACTCATTTATACCTGTTCACTGGTAACTGCTATCAAAGGCTCACAGTTGGGAAGCAGAAATATAATATACCCATAATTTTTTCAAGTCACCTTTCATTCTCAATGTTCAAATGAAAAAAGAAACCTACTGCCTCTAAACCACAGACAAATAGTCTAGGAGTGGAATTCAGGGGACTAAGTAAAAAAATTACATTTAAGATACTCTGGGATACCCTACCTGGCCCTGAGCTGCTGCTCTAGGAAAAAAATCCCAGTGTCGCCCAGTCCTGTGTCTCAGTCCCCAGCCTGAGCTTTTGTTGTGTGTCCTGCATCTCCTAAAATGGAACTAGTCAGTTATATTTAGGCATCTCCATTGCTCTTTCATTGCACCTTAAGGGTAAACAATTTTTTCTCAATTTACTATAAATATGCAGATATGTGTGTCTAGAATTTTATTCATGAACAAAAAAATCTTGCTTTCCATCTTTTGAGGAAACGTACAGGTCTCATTTAAAGTGAAGAATTTAAAAATGAGAGTAATACTATACAAAAAACCCCAAACAGCTAGCACCAATTTTTGGTGTCAAGATAGATACCCCAAGAAAGGTCTAAAAACACCAACTACATCAGAAGGTGATACAATTCCTGCATTCTCATGTACACTTATCTCCCAGTAAAATTAAGTGCCCCACAACTTCTAAAACAAGAAACTCATATAAATACATATTCCTCCTAAATTTACCATGCAGAATAAAAATGATTCTAAATACAGCAGCAGCAGGCTGTCCCAGTGTGCCAAAATATGAAACACTGGGAAAGACTTGCCTGGCTGAACAAATTTGGTTCCAGCCCGGGGAAAAAGAGACTTTATGAACTTAGGAAGAAGGGGGACACTGCTCAGGAGGAATATAAGATGAGGCCATGCCAGGATACAATTAGAAGAGCCAAAGCTCAACTAGAATTCAATCTGTGTACTGCCACAACAGACAATAAAATTATTTTCTCTAGGTATACTAATAAATAAAGGACAACCTTCCTTCTTTATTGGATGCTGTGAGAAACATGAAGACAAAAGATGGGGGGAAAACAGATTAATTTCTTTTTCCCTCAGTCTTTAGTAGTAAGATTAATTGGTTTTGGTTACCCAGCCCCCTGAATTGGATGACAAAAATGATGGAAGCCCCCATAATCCAAGGGGAAATGATCAGTGACTTTCTGTGCCTTTTGGGCATACACAAGTTTATGGGCCCACCAAAACTGGATCCACGCGAGGTTACTGATGGAGGTGGTGGAAAAACTCAGCGAGCCACTTTCCATCATTTACCAGCAGTCCTGGTTAACCAGGAAGATCCTGGTAGTCTGGAGGTTTACAAATGTGAGACTCATCTGCAGTAAATTCTGGAAGGAGTATCTAACAAAGAAACCTGTCAGTCTGAGCTCTGGGGAAGGTTATGGGATCATCCTGAGTGCCAGTGTGGATGTTGTCTACCTGGACAGCAGCAAAGTCTTAGACACCATTTTCCACAGAATTCTACAGGAGAAACTGGCTGCCCATGGCATAGACAAGTGGATTCTTTGCTGGTTAAAAAACTGTCTGAACTGCTGGGCCCAGAGAGTGGCAGTCAATGGAGCTAAGTCCAGTTTACAGAGAGTCACTAGTGGTGTTCCTCAGGGTTCAGTATTGGGGACACACATGTTTAACATCTTTGCCCATAATCTAGATGAGAGAATCAAATGCACCCTCAGTTTGCAGATGGGAACAGGTTGGGTGGGAATGTTGATCTGCTTGATGTTAGGAAGTCTCTGCAAAGGATTCTGGACAGACTGGATTGATAGGCAGAGACGAATTGCAAGGTAAAGTGTCAGGTCCAGCACTTAGCTCACAACCCCATGCAGTGCTAAAGGCTGGGGGAAAGTGGCTGGAAAGTGACCCAGTATAAAGGGCCTTGTGGTTGTCAGTCAGTGGCCACCTGAACAGGAGCCAGTGTGTGCCTGGTGGCCCAGAAAGCTAAAGGTCTCCTGGCCTGTATCAGAAATAGTGTGGCCAGCAAGGCAGTGATTGTCCCCTTGTACTCTAGACAGGAGAGGCCACACCTTGAGTCCTGTGATCAGTTCTGGGCCTCTCACTTCAAGAAAGATGTTGAGGGGCTGCAGCATGTCCAGAGAAAGACATCAGAGATGGGCCGGAGCATAAGTCTAATGATGAGCAACTGAGGGAGCTAGGGCTGTTTAGTTAGGATAAAAGGTGGCTCAGGGGACATCTTTTTACTCTCTACAACTACCTGAGAGAAGAGTATAGCAAGGTGGAGATCAGTCTCTTCTCTCAGGTTAAAACTGACAAGATAAGAAGAAATGACCTCAGCTTGCATCAGAGAAGGTTTAGATTGGATATTAGGAAAAATTTCTTCATCAAAAGGATTTTCAAACATTCAAACAGGCTCCTCATGCAAGTGGTTGAGTCACCATCCCTGGAAGTATTTAAAAGATGTGGAGATGTGTTTCGTAGGAACATAGTTTAGTGGTGGACTTCGCAGTGTGGATACTTTCAGTGTTGCAGACTCCATGGAATTAAATAAATTCAAAGCAAAACCAATCCACCAACACCCTTTTTTATAAATTTAATTGAAGTGTCTGAGCTTTTAAATATATGCAAAACCCAGACAGCTTTCATCAGTAAAGTTTTATGAGAATGTAATAACTGATACTGTGGGGTTTTTTCAGTATCAAACTATATGTGAGGTAATATTTGTGGATACATCAACATGTTTATGTATTACAATGAAAAACTTTTGAAATGTTTAGCAATTCAGTGATATCCTGCAATCCTGGTATATCCATTTTCTTCTGGTCTAAGCCAAGAAATCCCATTAACCTCGATGTCAGCAGAATTTTAAAAAGCAGAAAATTGCTACTCAGCTGGTTTCTCTGTACAACAGACACCACACAAACTGTTTAAACATTTTTAATCAGTCTATTTTCCTATCTGGTATTCATAAGTTTTCATGTAAAATACTATTCAGTAAAAAAGAAAAGCATGAAAACCTGGTTACAGCTATTAAAAATGTGCCTACTAATATTCCATGTAAAGATTTAGGAAATCGTTGGAGGCAACAGATGATGAAGAGGGGGTTTGTTTGGCAAGTTTAGCAGTGCAGATCATTATACTAATTACAGTGCAGTACAACCAGGCTAATTACAAATTAGTAATTGACAAAACTCTTGTTAATGATAGGGGTTGTGTTTTCAGCCTGGTTTTTTGTTAGTTTTTGTTGTTGTTTAGTTTTGTGTTTTTTTTCATAAATGATGCATGCTTTAAGGTTCAATTTTTTCATATGTTAAATACTTCTTTTAGGAGTTATTTACTTTTTGAACAAAAAACTCCTTACTGAGAATATAAATTAAAATATGTGTTTTTCACTATAAAATTTATGTTAATGACTAGATATATAGCTCAATGCTTTATCATGTTACTCGAAAAATTAAGCTCATACTAGCTAATCAGCAAAATATTGGAGGCTGACATTAAAACACAGAGGTAGTAAAAAAGACCTGTTACTCCTGGATTGATTCAGTTATTTATTAGAATAAATAAATAAATAAATATAAAGCATTTTAGAAAATATTTTTTCAAATAGACTTCAGGAAAGCCAGGATTATATGACTGATAAAAGCAGACAATCCATATTAATTTTTAAATTTTGCTGAGTTCTGAAGAATGAAAAAGATTGGACAGAACACAGTAAGTTTTTTACATCATAACAGTTAATGATGCTTCACTCTTTCTTCACATTACTTATTCACATTACTTTCTTCACATATATCATCCTTAGCAACTTAGAAAACCACAAACAAAACCCAGCCATCTGCATCTAATTAAACTCTCCATTATTTATAAAAGATTATAGCTAAACTAATGCATCTAATCTAAGATTTTGTAACCTGGTAATAGAAGCATGGTCAAAATGATTGAATGCTGCCCATGCATTCACCCTACTTAGTGGAATGACACAGACAGTGGGATTGAGCACACCCTCAGGAAAGTTGCTTATGGCAGGCACCAAGCTAATCAGTGCAGTCTGTTTGCTCGAGGGAGAGGACATCATGTGGAAAGGTCTCCACAGCCCTGAGGACTGGGGCCATGAGAATCACATAAAATCCATCAAGACCAAGCATGAAGTCTGCACAAGCTCATGGGCAATCTCCAACTGATTCTCCTTTTCTCACTTCGTTATTGTACCACAGCTGTATGCCACAGCTCTAGTGCTTCATCCAGCTCCAGAACTCCACAGCAAACAAAACACATGGACCTGTCAAAACAGTGAAAACTGTGAAAATGATCATAGGGCTGGAAGAGCTCTCCTGTGCAAAATGCCAGAGAGTAGAGATGTTCAGTCTGGAGAAGGCTCCACAGACACCTTATTGTCACCTTCTAATGTATATAAAAAGATGGAGAGAAACTTTATATGAAGGACTGGAGTGCTGGGAAAAGGGGAAATCGTTTGAAACCTAAAGACAGTAGGTTTAGATTGGACTTAAACAGGTCAGCCAGAAAAGCTGTCATTGACTCATTACTGGAAGTGTTCAAGGAAGGTTGGAGAAACCTGGTTTAGTAAAAGATGTCCCTGGCCATGGCACTGGGGTTGGAACTAGATGTCTTTAAATATTCCTTCCAACCTAAAATATTACATAATTCTGTGATAATATGATACCATGATTTTACAATTCTATGATAGATCTGATGTTCACATTGAAAAGACACAGAAAAAAATATGAGTGATCAGAAACTTTAACTATAAAGTCTGCAACCTATCTGTCACATTTCAAAGTCTCATACAACCCTGGGCATATGAAATGGCACCAAATGTCTGTGATTACACAACTAAATAACATGGTGCTACACAGGTGCAGACACCAGTTTTGTAAACACAAATTTATGTATTTCAGTCTGAAGATAAATACTAATCAAATAATTGGCAGTTTTAGCAATGAATATAAGTCAGACCAGTGAATGAAACCACTAGTACAGTGAAGTATTTTGTGATTTATTTCTGAAACTGCAGAAAAGGATGTTCTTGCTTCATTACCACATTAATGTGCTCTTTAACTATATTTGTCAATACTTTTAAATTTATCCTTTAGTTCCCTCTTTTTCATGACTTCTTCCCTTTTTATTTTCATTTCCTATTTAGTGTCACTAATTTTTCCTGATATATATATTTTTCTCTTTAATTTAGCCTAGAAGACAAAAAAACCTCAGAAAAATAACATTATGATTTCTGTTTTCCTGTTGCATCTGGTTGTTCTCTCTTACCTCATCTATTCTGTTTATAAGTTTCTCACAGGAGTAAAACAATATTACTGCACCTACAGAGTGAGTGACAATTTTTCTTGGAATTTTAGCACTATATTATCTAGCATAAATAGTAGACTACAATGTTTAGATTTATTTCATGTACTACATAATGTTAACAGGCTTTTGAGGTAATGCTTTAAAAAATGAACTACATTTTAGTTGTTATTCCACATATTTTATGTATGCCAATTTTGACTTAAATGTGTATGATTATAAGTAGATACTAAGCAAAATGCAGTGGAGGAAAGTAAAACATTATAAAATACATTGACAAGAATTTTAATTCCAGTTGTTTCAGTTCTCCCATTTATAGTGAATTCTACTGTATGTACTGTTTCTGATTTATATACCATAGGTCAGATCAGACATAAATTTCATTAAAACAGCTATGTGGCTAATTTAATTCTAAAATTTTAAGCAAATATTGGCAATGGTAGTTATTCATCAGTCCAATAAAATCCTTTTTTTTTTTCAAGGAAGATAATTCTTTTTCTCTTCCTCTTCTCAGACTAGAAATTATTAAAAACCCAACACAATTTCTGTTTTCAGTTGGTGCATATTATATTCTACAAAAGTGATGCTATTTTTCATCCTGTTCAATTACTCTTCTATTACTTCATGAAATCTATAAAATAGCTTTTGTTACTTTTCTGCCATGTCTTTCATCAATCAGTTAGGTAGGTTCAGTTTTTATGAATGTCTAAGGTGAGAATTGAAGATTTTGATTCACAGAGGATCAAAAAATTCAGGTGACATTAAAGCACCTCCCTTTCATATTAGCTGCTTACTTTCAACATCAGAATACTCAAAAGTTAATGTCCTGAGATTCTGCTAGGTATCTGGGTTTAAGTTCCAAAGAAATATGTTAAAGATCCTCAGGATCCCCTGCTGTACCATGAATGTGTTAAACAGATAAAACTGACAGTGTCTTTTCAGTCCCATTCACATTTACCATATAAGTAGATTCTTTTTCTAGGTTGCCTCAAACTTGATCATGTTTCCACTTATCCAGCTTCTGTCTCAAGCGTCACTACAGATTCAGCTTTGCCAAATTAACTGAGCCCTTTATGGCTATCTTTAGAAGACATGAGCCATTTCCCAGACTCTATTTGCTGTATGGACCACATAGTCACCACCAACAGTTGATAACCAGTCAATAGTTAGAGATTTCATATATATCTGACATACAGCATCTACCTTACAGATATATGGTTGTACGTGTTTTATTATTTTACTTTTGTTTTATCCTGTAGTTAAAAGGCTGATTTTTTTTTTTTTTTAATTTTGATCTATTAAAGCTTAGCAAATTAGGTAATAATATACAGCGAAGGTAATTATTAATTCAATTAATAAAAGTATTGTATGCTATGTAAGCTATGTAAGAAATTCTAAAAAATTTAAAGGACTCTGAAAAATATTGATCTCCTAGGTAAATGTATATTAAAAATAGATATTATAAATATATATTACAAATATATATTACAGATACATTTTAATATATAGAGCATATACCTAGGTAAATATGGTATTTAGGACATTAAAGAAAAATGTTTTGGTATATGGTATTCCTTCTGTTTCCTATACTTGTTGCCTGTTCTTGCATCTGCTGTTCTGCAGATTGTTCTTTGTTTTTGTAGAATATTGTAAAATATTCATTTGTAGACTATCTTGGGGGAAGAGAGTCAGGGAGTGGTATTAAAATGGAAGTGTTAATACCAATGAAAATATCCCAGTGGAATAAATTATTTATCTTTTTTCCATGGTAATACTATTGCCTATGCTTTCTGATACCAATGTACTTATCAACAGAAATTTCTGAACCTTATTCTGTCATCACAATCAATAAATCACACTGTTTGTGCATCTGATAGCTTATCAAAGACTCACAGACTTATAGTGCAACTCACACCTTTTGTGCATCTGGGATTGCTATTGTGACCAGACTCACAGAGGAGATGTGCTGTTTGTGCATCTGGTACCTTGCCAGACTTATAGTGTAAAATTGGTTCTCTAAAATATTATCTGTGAAGACCTTATTTGGAAAGATCTCCCTTTCCCAAATTTTTCCATGATGGTAAATCATCCTCTGTAACACTGAGATGTGGGTGCAAAATATTTTCCTCGTTTGTGTTTCTCAAAGAATTCAAGGATAATTTCAGATAAGAAATTCTATATAATCTGTATTGATACTGCCCAAAGGAAAAAATATAAGATGTTAGATGTTAGGCCTCAATGGAAACATAAAATGTTTAAAAGATATCAGTAATGTCAGGATGGATGGTAATTTTAGGCACCAGACAGCTGCACAATGTAAAATAAAAAGGTATAAGAACAGTTCAGCTTGAGAGCACACAGTTAGAGGGAAAGGGCTTTCACAGGATGAATAATAGGCTTTCACAATGGTTTCACAATCCTGTTGAGCTAGAAGATGATTTAAGGATTCTGAAATCACTTAGGAAAGGAGAGACTACTTACCTTGAAGTTTGCTTTTTCTGAGGATCACCTACTTAATCCTGAGTCCTGTAGAATGAAAAATATGGAAGTTGTCATACTTTTGGTTGTCCACAAAGTACTGATGGGAACTCAGCATCAACCACCAAACACAGCTGTCAGGTCTATGGAGCGGAGGGAGAGGAATCAGCAAAATTAAACCACAGTTTTCAATTCTACCTTTAACCACAGGTCAATACACAGTGATATCTCAACATAATATTTTCCAAAACAGCATAGGATCTTCTTTAAAGCTGGTTTTATTATTGATGAAGATGACTAGAGAGCTAACTGTAAAAGACTGCTCTAAATTAAAAAGTGTTATTGTAACAACTGCTGTATAAAGGCAGAGAAACAATTAAATGTTAAATTTATGGAAACAAAATACATATTTTTACATAGTTATATAAACAAGATTTAAACTAGAATAATATCTCATTTTCTCTCTTTAAATACATGATAGGAACACACTACTTATAACATGCATTCAGTGCAAATCCTTATATCTGTATGTAAAAAAGCAACTTCAACATGCATTTTGAGTCCTTTAATTTAATCATGATAACATTCCCCTTAATGGTCTGTTCCTGACAATACTGTCTGGTGAAATTGCAAATGATGAAATTAAATTAAATGTCTTGAGGCAGGCAGAGATCCAAACCAAGCTATTCTGCTACTGCTAAGTGACCCCTGTGGTATTCAGCTAGCTTTGTGTGTAAAAAAAAAACTGTCTTGGTCTTGGAGATGTAAACAGAAAACAGTTCAGACACTTTCTTTTAGAGGTAATGGTGCCAGGGAAAGAAAGCCAATGAATGGCAGTAAAAACTGTACATGGATTTGCACATAAGGTTTTGTATGCTCTAAGCTGAAACACTGAAGTGACTGCTGAGGTTTTGTATAAGCACCCTTATTGAGAAGGGATTTGAGGCTTAGCAGAAATCCTGGAAGGTTATTAAGATAGAGATTGGCTGCTGCATAGAATTCAGAATACTGGAAAAATCCACGACAGCATCTTGATTTTTTAGCATCTGGCTCACATCATAAATGCTTTGAGCACTGTCATTCTGTGAACTGAATACCAGTGTCAGCAGAATGTCTTTGAAGAAACAAATACTCACCATGTCTTCACTCAATGAAGAGGAATGTGAAATAGGAATAGAAAATGTGAAAAAGTAAGAAAATCAATATACAAATGAATGCACCTAATTTGACTACTTAAAATAAATTGCACTAAGCTTTGATATTACCTGAAAGTAAGACTGATAAATCCCAGGAAGTATAGGAATAATTGTTCCTTGTCAGGTATCTTTAACATTTAACTTCAGGAGTATTGGAGAATTTCTTTAAGCTCCTTGTGGCTGTGTACAACTGTAAGACACTATTTTTGATAACAGACTTTCATGTCAAAAAGAAAATCTTTGGACTATTCCTTAGACTAACAGAAGAAACTAAATATGTCTTTGACATGGGCTAATGTTTTGGCTGTGTTGCTCACCTTGTTACCAGCAGAGAATACAACAAGCAAAATTTGGCAAATTACTTTCCTGGCTTCTGAAAGTAGTTTCAGTGTTTGTAATTTGTGAGTTTGTGGGACTAGAGTGGATTCGATCACAGTTATTTAATACTGGCAGCATATCTCTGACTGCTAGCTCAGGATACTGTGTTCTGACCATAGTTCCCCCTAGGGGAGAAAAACCAGGGAAAAAAGGGGGAAAATACAATATTCTCCTCTCCTCTCCTCTCCTCTCCTCTCCTCTCCTCTCCTCTCCTCGAATCTCCTCTCCTCTCCTCGAATCTCCTCTCCTCGAATCTCCTCTCCTCTCCTCGAATCTCCTCTCCTCGAATCTCCTCTCCTCTCCTCGAATCTCCTCTCCTCTCCAACTGCACATGAATTTCTATAAAAATCATGTGATTTCCCATCTTTTAATGATTTCTCCTAAAAAAACCCAAATAAAATCAAATACATGCAAAAAATTCCCAAACAAACAACAATAACAACTTCCCCCTCCAAAAGTGACCCCAAGCAAGCAAGCAAGCAAAACTACAGCCAAAAACAACCAAGAGATTCAGACTTCCTTTAATTAAAAATAAGGTCAATCAAACAAATAAAACTATTTTTTAAAACTTACATCCTGTCAAAAGAAGGTTTTGGTTTTAAAAAAGTAGCCACACTGAAAATTTTCTCTGATTTAGTTAGGGATTAATTAACCAAAGATATGACCTTCAGATTTAGTTGAATCTATAGTTGTATCAATTAACCAAAGATATGACCTTCAGATTTAGTTGAATCTATAGTTGTATTAACTATATAAACAGAAATTTTCTTCAGCTCTCAAGATGAGTAATTGAAGTATTTGGTATCAAGATACCAAGATCGTGCATATCCTGTCTGTGGTATCTCTATATTGTTACTAATTTCCGATTTTTTCAGGGTGGAGCTGTTGTTATATTTTTTTCATGTTTCCTCTTCACTTCTCCTCAGTATTCCAGAGAAGCCAACATCTATGAATCCAAATTTGTCAATGGTTTAGCATTTCCAGCACACTGTATTTCTTGACCAGCACAAAAATGTACATCCACCCACAAATGACAACCTGGGCATTGTGGTAAACTTGAGTCACTCCTAAATATTATTAAAAGATTTTATGGGGTTATTTCCCTAAAATGGGTAGCGGTTTAAAATTTTTGAGTTAAAATTAGAGGGAGTTTAAAAGGGAGAACATTGAATAAGCAGTTGTATTTGATCTAGCTGAGATAATATTCCTCACAGCAACCCTCATAGTGCTGTGTTTTGCATTAAAAGCTAGAAAGGAGCGAGTAAGATACCAGTGGTTCTGCAACTTCTGGGCAGTGCTCAACAGCATCAGAGCTGTCTCTCCAACACCCTCCCCTTACCAACAGGCTTGGTGTGGACAAGACATTGGGAGGGTATGTGGACAGTACAGTTGATTCAAATTGACCAAAGCTATGTTCCATTCCATATCCATATTCCATCTGCTCAGACACAAAAACTAAGAGAAAGAAGGAGGAAGGGTAGGAGCATTCATTATTTATGTTTATCTTATGGAGAAACCTCTTTGCATACTGACACCCTACTTCCTGAGAAGCACACTGGCACCACCTGTTAACAGAAGTAGAAAGGAAATCTTTTGTGTTCCTTTGTTTCTGCATGAGCAAATTTTGCTTCTACTTGATTAAACCGCCTTTACTTTGAGCCATGGGGTTTTTTTATTTTATTTCTTCCATCCTGTCCTGTCATGAAGAGGGTCATGATAGAGCAGCTTGGTAGGCACCTGGCATCCAGCAAAAGTCAACCCATCAGAGCAATGCTTGTTAATAAGAGTATAAATGAAACATCATACAGAGCTTGCAGCTTCTCCAGCTGCTGTTGCCACTGAAGCTTCTGTCATTCTGGAGACTGCAGAAGAGATTGGGAAAGGGAGAGAGAGGTGGCAGCAATCAGAAAATTCTACTATTGCAATGACCATGCAGAAACACCTTCAAGACCTGTATCAAACTGTGCTGCTTCAGCTTTGGTCACATAAGGATGTTTTAAGCACTTGACAGATCTTTCCTTCTGTAGTTTTTAATCCCACTGTATTTTTGAAAAAAAAAAAAAAAAAGTGAAATAAAAGAGTGTGTATTAACTTCTACTTTTCATTGTTGGAACTAAATGCTGAGGACTCCACTGCGCTTAACATTTCACCAAAATATAATAAACGATAGCTGCTGCCACAAAGTTGTTTATAGTCTGAACTACAAGACACAACAGCCTGGGAATTGGCAAAGGTGTATGAACTCATTTTAAGGTAGGTTGCCTTGCCCACAGTGTCTGGGTGTGATGAACCATCAGCAGTATTCAGCACACAGTGAGCTCAGAAATCCAGAAGGTGTTCAGCATCATCACTGGCATTTCTATATTGCGCTGCCTTTGACAGCAGATTGATGATGGCGGTGGAATCATTGTGGCAGCAGAATTGCTTCTCTGCTTTTTATCCAACCCATATCCTCAGCCCAGCCTTGCATCTGATATCACCTTCATCTCCTAAGTAAATGTGTCCAGTACTGTGTACCTCAGGGGAGTGGGGTAGACAGGCAGGAAGATGATATTTGGGAGCAGCAGGTGGACTTTCCATCCACTTTCCTTGGCAGAGTCAGGGAATATGCTACAGTTGTCAGGAACAGCCATGGACTGAGAAAGGCCAAATGTGAGGAAGGAACAGGCTTCCTCGCTTTTTGGCTCTGGTCTAGCTACATGTTCTCAAGTAATTAGTCAGGTAATTAATCATTGGTAATATTTCAGTGATCAGCAGGATAGTTTTGTCTCAAAGTTAGATCATTCTCACTGTGAAGCCATGCTTTGTGTATTTAGTCCTAGCTTGCTGACAGCTTAGTCATCTTTGGATTGCACACTGAGTGCACATGTGCTCCAGTTCTGTCTTCCCGTATGAGGAGCGATATTTTTTCTGATTTTTTTTTGGTGAAAGTGTCACATTTGCTGTTTTTCAACTAAGATTTTTCTCAGACAATTTTGGATTGTTCCATACTGATGCCTTTTTCTGGCAGTGACAAATTTTCTGTGACAAATGATCTTTGTGTTCTGCATTTTCCAATGATTATTAAATGTTCATGTTTACCCCAGATCATAGTATAAACTGAACAAGATAAAATACATTGACACTATTTTTTAAAATTTGGAACTGTATTTTAGTTTTTGCATAAATCCATTTGTGATTTCCATAGGTTTAACTTGCAGAGTGGGTTTTTTTGCAAGATAAATATATTCCTTTATAGAGGAACAACCCATCAATATTTTCTGGCCGTACCCTAAAAGTGGTCTAACCCTAGTAGGGACCTGTTATGTATTTTTATTCTCTCCTGGCAGGTATTTCTACACATTTCTATGATCTCCCTGAGTTTTCTCTTCCCAGTGCTGAGCAGCCCCACTGTTTCAGCCTGGCTCCCCTGTCAGATGCCCCAGGCCCTTGATCATCCTTGTAGCCCTTAGCTGCACACACTTCAGTTTTCCATGTCCTTCTTGTACTGGGGAGCCCAGCACTGAACCCAACAGTCCAGATGTGGGTCCTTGGGGCTGAGCAGAGGGGAAGGATCATTTTTGTCAGTCTGCTGGGAGCACTGTGCCTGTGGTAGCCAGGGAGACATTTGGCTCTCTTTCCCAGGAAGGAACATTTCTGGCTCATGTTCAACATATCGTCCACCAACACACACAGGTTCTTCTCTGCAGAGTTCTTTTCAAGACGTTCTCTTCTGCAATCATTATGGCATCACTGTTATTTTCTGTGTAAAATTTTGTGTAACTAGTGATGTTTCAGAATAATTTTTCTACTAGAAAGTCTTAAGTTTCTTTACTTTGTTTTACTCTTCACTAGATTAAGGAGATTTTATGAGCTCATAATAAAATTTACCATACTGATTATTCAATAGGTTTTCAGATTGATGTTTCCTAAAGAGAAATTAACAATACCTATTTATCTGATTTAACTGTAAATTTTCTTTAGGGTTATATCAATATTTTCTTTAGAATGTGTAGAAATAAATCCTTTAGGCATGAAAATAAAGCTCTTTTTACTGTAGAAACTTCTACAGATTATACACTATTTTTTACACACTTTTAAGGTATTCCTCCCAGGATTATAGTTATCCCTTAAAATATACAGCATGACTATCTAATTTTCAGCCTTTTCTCATTTTGTATTTAAAATAACATATATGCATACCCAGCAGCATTATTGTGCAGTTTACAGGCACGATATCCTGAGGCAGTATATTATCCCTTGGTCTGAACACATACTGAGCTTTTCCTTCTCCTTGTAGTGTAAGTGCAGGTGATCTACAGTCTTCATCAAGTTTTTGTCATCCTTCCTGAAAGCTGTCTAGGGCTGCTTTTTTTATTCCTCAGGGAAAGGTGGAATTACTGCCAAGAATTTTTCTTCTCTTATCTTGACCTGGTGGCTGAGTGGCTTGTGATGGTGCCTTTCATCCACACTCCTGCTGTGTGAGTAATGCTGAGCCTCGTCTGTGGCACCTCTCCCCAGTCAGTTGCTTCTGTTCTTTTAGGTGAGTGAGGATAATTACTTCACTGGGATACAGTCAGCTCCCACTGAAGTCAAGGGAGCTAATAGAATCTCAAACAGCTAATAGAGGAACTGCTTTGTTTCATGTGGGGTTAAATACGACGAGGTTGGTTCAGTGTGATACCCACTTCAAACCACGGTACTATGAACAAACTCAGCTTCTGTGATAAAATTCCTGGGTTTTTTTGGACCATGTGCTCCTAAGATTGCATTTTCTGATAGAACTACAATTTGACAGAAAAAAAATATTTAGCTGTGTGTTAATTGGAGATTCATAATTATTTCATATTTATTTCTTTTTTTTTTTTTCTTTTATACATTTCTAGTTGGAACTGTCATAATGTCTTTTTAACTGATTAGGAACAAAATACATATAAACCATCACAATTTTCTTACCAAAATAAAATAAATATAGGAACAAATTAAAACCCCCTGTATCTTACAATAAAATAAAACTAAGTAATATAAAAAAATGTATTTGTTTTTTTCTGTACCCCATCATGTCACACTCAGACAGAAAGACTGACTTAAGAAAAGACTTAAGAAAAAAAAAAAAGGCAACAAACAAATGTGAAGTCCATAGCTTTGATACTTCTATTCCCAACATACATTCTGCCCTACTTAAAGGGAATTATGGGTTTACACTGCATTTTCTATTTGAATTGAAATAATGGATGCAGTTAATAACATTTTTACTCAATCAAATTTAAAGAAAGTTAAAATATCTCTATGGATACATAATCACCTCTAAATAATATATATGCATGCACAAGTGTATGTATATTACATATATTGTATAAACTGATGTACTTAGGGTATATGTAGGTATGTAAATTTGTTTACACACACAGATATACATAAATTAAATAGGTAACTTCTTCATTAAAATCCACAGTAATTCAGATCTATTAGTGAAAGCAAAACCATCTAAGGAATGGATTTGTGAGATCAGGTAAACACTATTTTCTTCTTTATACTAATCTAGTTGTAATTAAAGTTCAAGCTCTCTGTGTTAAAATCTGTAGAATTTAACAGGTTCTACAGATATGTAGAGGAGAAAGGGTAAAAACCACAGGGAATCACTTATTAACAGTAAAATATCTTGTGTGGATCATCATCCAGAAACAAATATAATCAGACCTTCCTGCATAAAGTTCATAACTTCCAGTTCCCCTTGAAAGCATCACTGTATGATGATGCTTTGCTCTTATCACCAAGAATGATCTCATGTTGCCCCAGATTCATTTTACACATAATTAGCAAGAGCTTCAAATTTTCTAATCAAAATAGATTGGTAGCCACAGAAGAATGCTACTGATAAAAAAGATGAAATAGCACAAAAATATTTTGTCAGTGTTAATATATCTTTGATGCCTTATTACATTTTTTCTTCTTAATTCCTCCTTTTGTCTTAAATTCATTAAAAAGAATGCTTTTCTTATCTCTAGAGGAATAATTTAAGAAAATTTTAAGCATTTTTTTTACTAATACTGGATATTTGCAATTAAATTATTTAATTTTGTATGTGAAAAAAATCCCAGTAACCCTTTCCATCAAAACAAACAAACAAACAAACAACCCCAACTTTTTCTGTCCTCATTTCATTCAGTTTTTTCAAACCTCTACGCTGAGCTTCTTTACGTTCTACATGACAATTTTTTTTCATAGTACATGTAAACCTGATGGACTAAGTGGCTAACACAGAAAAATTACAAACTATATTTTATCCTTAAAAGCTCATATGTTTTCTAACAAATACCAAATACTTATGGCCATAAAATTGTGAAGGATCAAAATGTCATAAGAACAGATAATTTTAAAGTTTTTGATTTATTTTTTATCACCATTTAGACCATTGCATAGAAAAATATAACTTTACTGGGAGCTGTAAACTGGAGAAAAAAATAGGAAGAGAAACAGCTTTGTGAACCATGCACAGGACCACAAAGAGAATTTACTAGATTAATGTCAATTAATAGAATCATTGTATCTGATGGGAAAATATTCTTACAGAAACACTATGAATGAGCTTAGAGGACAGTTCTGGAGCTTGACTAGTCCAATCGCTTGCCCAGAACAGGATCAGTTAGTGAAGGCTGTGCTAGAATATGACCAGTTATATCTTGCTTATTTCCAAGGATGTAGAGTCCAGAGCTTCTCTGTACACCCACTCCAGTGTTTGACCACCCACATAGTAACAGAGCTTTTCCTTGTAAAAATTCTGTTTCAGTTTGTGCCCTCTTGTCCTGTCACTGGACTCCATTGAGAAGAGTTCTTTCAGTCCTTTCCGTCGGGTATTTACACATGTGGATAAAATCCTACCGAGCCTTCTCTTGTCCAGACGGAACAGCTCTCTCATGATTCCCTCCTGTGTCAGATGCTCCAATTTCCCAATCACGTCCTTGCTGTTTTCTGGACTCCAGGCTGTCTGTAAGTCCAAGCAGAACAAATGTTTCTCACCCAGGCTGAACAAGGAAGAAGAATTTGTTACCTGTTGGCAATGGTCTGTCTAATGCAGATCAAGAGGCATTGGTCACCTTTGTCATGAGGCTGCATTGCACAGTCTATTTGAATTGTGAAAGTAAAAGAAGGGTTTCTGCTTATATGTTTCTGATAGGACTCTTTCCATTTAGCAATTTTATAATATATGACTAAAGGAACTATAACCAAATTACTGAAGAGAGTACATGTCCTGTGGTGGTGCTTTTTAACCCTGCCAGAGGTTGCAATATTCTCTCTCAGGAATTCTTGTTAGCACTCAGCTTAGAGAAATGAGTTAGGCCATGTAGTTTCCTTCAACCTTATGAGAAACTCCTTATTGTGACTAATACTAAAGTCAGCACTGTCTGTACCTTAGAATTAGTGGCACTTAGGAGCAAACCAAGGAGGGGACAAGACAGTTAACCCTTGCAGCCTTGGATCATCCCCCCTTGCCTGAATCATCCTGGATATTTACTTATAACTAAAGCAATTCTAAGTGAGCCCCCCTGAGCTTTCCTGAACTGCAGTGGGCTGCCCCAGCACCTGCAAGTGCAATGCCATTAAGAGCTTGAAAACTTCCAGGGCTGTGCTACTCACAGGACAAAAGCCAATGGCAGGACTTGAGCTGCTATCCCCACTCCTCAAGACTAAACACTTTTTACTTGTTGAGAGATGCAAAAACATCCAGCTTCAGTGAACTCTTGGGGGATTTTTGACAGGTATACCTTTGTACATGTTACTTTGTGATTGTGCAAATTGCTTTATATATGCTATAGTATGATTATCGTCACCTCAGATCTATAGTTGAGTTACTGCTGTGCTTATAATAAATTCTATTGAATGATTTTTTATTAAATAGTCAATGATTGAGTTCTGCTGAATCCTTTAGAATTTAAATGAATCCTGCTGAATCCTTAGATCAAGTCCAAGTTCGGAAAGCAAAACCACTCTGAATTTCATGACTCAACAGGAGGGTCTCCCTTACATTTTGAACCTCTACCCTTTTGCATCCTCCCCTTTTTGCATCAACTGTATAAAGTGACCTAAACCACTCATTTGTGACACCAGCCTAGATGTTCATTTAGGTTACCATTACAGAGATGTGTTAATTTCTGAAATAACCCTCAAGTGTAGGTCAGGCAATCCTGTTACCCTTGTTTTACACCAGATGAATTCAGGGTAGTAGAGATGAAGCACAGAGCCAAACCTGAGGACTCAGCTGCATGGACAGCTCAGCCTGATCTCTGTTCAGACACGTGCTCCAGATAACTAGATGTGAGAAAATTGGTTTCATATCATTTTAGTATACAATGAAGCTAATGAACAGAATCTGTAAGCATAGAGAAGGAAGCATTTAGGTTCCTATACTGATAAATAAATGCCTGCACTTTAGACAACTCAAATAATAGTTAAAATCTAGAGCTAGCCAATAGGAAAACTTCAAGCATGTACATATATTCAAGTACTTAACTCTAAAACTTAGGGATTTGAATCAGTTCTGAAATTTTACTTGTTTAAATTACATGATCATTAAGTATTTGTGTATTACCAAAACTACCTCAACTTGTTTTATCCTGAAAAGAAACATAAAACATGTCATTTTTTACTATTTAATGTGACTTCCAACTGAAATAGTGACTAACAGGAGTTCAAACAATTTTAAAATAGACATTTTTCTGCATGGACTGGAAAATAAATATTAGAAAAATGTGAGTTGAAGATTATTAATATGAATAGTATTATGAATATGAAGAAAATTCACTTAAGTATACTGAAAATATCTTATGAAATTCCAGTTCAGTCAAATATTTTTCACTTCTATTCTTGTTTTTTAGGTCTCTTGAAACAAATGTTAATTCTCTAATGAAATGAAATTAATAACCGTGACAACATTAAAGTTTAAACATAATGTAGACAGCATGACTATATGACACCTGTCAATGTAATTTTTCCTTGATTCTTTTCTCCATGTGAAGACTAGGAATTTTGTTCAAATAGAATTCCATAGGCATCTATACTGAAAGAGTATTTAAGATCAAGTCTAATGATTAACACAGCACAGTCAATGCCACCACTAAACCCTGTCCCTAAGTGCCACATCCATCCTTTGAAATACCTCCAGTGATGGTGTCTCCACCCACCAGTTCCTGGGTTGCCTGTTCCAGTGCTTGACAACCAAAGGATGAAGAAATTTTTGCTAACATTCAGTCTAAACCTCCTCTGGCACAACTGAAGGCCACTTCTTCTTGACTTGTCACTTGTTACTTGGGGAAAGAACCCAGCTCCCATCTCCTGACAGTCTCCTTTCAGATAGTGATAGAGAGTAACAAGGTCCTCCCTGAGCCTTCTTTTCTACAGACTGAACAGCTCCAGTTCTCTCAGCCTCTTTATAAGACATTTAACAACTTGTTTTCTCTTGTTTGGACATGTTCCCGCACCTCAAAACCTGACATAATATTATATATAGTTTGTCCCAAATGTGATGTTTACATTAAAGCCTAGTTACTGTAAATAAAAATAGCTTTAGAAAAAAGGAACCTGGAAACAGTACATTTTAGTCATTGTTAGAGCCATATCTATAACTATTTAAATTATTATTATAATGCCTGGGAAAAGTGCAGCTAGATGGAATCTTTCATGTGCCGAGTTCAGACCAGAAGGAGTATTTGACCAGTACCCTTTGAACTCATTGTTGAAAGTGAAAGTTTAGCTGTGAATCTCTGACACAGCTAGTACTACATCATAAAATTGCTGTAATATGTTTGTTGAATTTAATGTAATGTGGCACTAAACTGGCAAAAAATGACCTTGTTCAGTAGGCAGTAGATTTGATTTAATCTATGAGACAATGACAGAGAAGCAGATGCAAACACTGGAAATCCTTTTACTCATTTTAGTCCCTGTGAAAGATGAATTTTACTGTAGAATCAGAAAGTACACACTAAAGCACCTCAAGGAATGGGGGATGTCTCATCTGCTGGCTGCATTAGGACTTACCATCCCCTTTTCATGCACCATGCATCAGCCTGAAGAGCAATATTCAGAGCCATTAGCATGATCAATAATGGCAGGGACAGTCACTTCCTATTAACATTCACCTCACCATACTTAGGTTTCTTGTGCCTGTAAATAGTTCTCTTTCTACTGACAAGTCGGTTTGGCATGAATAGTTCAGGGAAGCTTAGCTTTAGAAGAAGCCTGCAGGATTTCTTCTAAAGTCAAATGCTTTCACCTGAACACTTTCTTCTTTTTCAGGCTACTCATTGACTGTGTTTGCCTTCTATTTTTTTCCTTCTAATAGTCTTGATTTTTATTTCTTTATCTCTAAAAGAATCTAGTATTTAAGTAAAAATTTGAGATATCAGCTTTTGTTACACTAACACCATTTCAGCTGATTCTATGGGTCATGTGAAAAAAATTTCTTTAACACATTCTGCTTCTATAGGGGTGTCTTGGGTTGTTATATCTAACTAAATATGTGTATTCTATTTGATGTCTGTTGAAACTGGTTGGGGAGGTGTTTTTCTTTCTCTCTTGTATAACTCATTCCTCATAACTCTGGCAAGGAGGGGATGGGTGCCTTCTATTAATGGGCCAGCTGTTAAAACCAGGGGAAGCAATGTTCCTTATCTCTTCCACAATCCATCCTCCCTCCAGGGGGTATCTGCTATTAATGGGCCATTAAGGCTCACTGCATGACTGATAAAGTTAGATAATTCCATTGTGAGATGCTTCCCCAATGGGAGGAACCAAGCATTCCTACCTGGATAAAACCTGAGATTCAGAAGACCAAGCATCCTCTTTTTCACTGTATTCTCAGAGGAAGACTGAACTCATCTCACTGCCACTACAAGGATTATCTCTACTCCAACAGAACCACATCTATCATTCCAGGAGGACTTATTTAGACTGCTTCCAACACCCTGGCCAACAGGGTATCAAGTTTGTTCCTGAATCCATCAGGGTTTTCTAGGACTTTTGTTTATTTGCTTGCTTCTTTTCTTTTCTTTTCTTTTTTAAAAGTTTTTTTTAATTACTGCATTTGCATTTTTAATATTCCTAGTAAAGAACCGTTACTCCTATTCCCATATTTTTGCCTGAAAGCTCCTAATTACAAAATTGTAATAGTTTGGAGGGAGAGGGCTTTACATTCTCCATTCCAAGGGAAACTCCAGTTTTCCCTGACAGGTATCTCTCTTTCCAAACCAAGACAAGGGGCAAATAAAATAAGTGCATATCTCACTGTGATAGCTGATATTAGACTAAAAATTAGATTCTTTGTTCAGGGCAGTAATATATAATGCTGCGTAAGACACCTATATTGTCTATGGTTATTGGTGAAAAAACATTTTTTGAGAAAGGGTTAATTGCAAAACCCAGGGTGCAACAGAAATGTTTCAACTGTCAACAGAAAATGTTAAACATGGTAACAAACTAAAGCCATTCATGTGTGACATTCTTCTCAGTAACCATATATACAACAAATAGCAGACCTATAGATATCTCTTCCATGTTAGATCAAAAGCTCAAAAGCATGTAGTGAATCTAGCTGGATTTTCTTCTGAATGCAGGCAATAGCTATCATAGGTTTTAAAAACCTTCTTGTTAACTGCTGGATAATAGAATCATGCTGCTTTTGTTTATCCTGAGGCACATTCTCTGGAGACCATCATGGTTCAGATCTCAGTTGGCCATACCAGATTATATTTGGAGCTAATAAAAATAATTTGTCTTTCAGATATTGATACTTCTGATCTGTAAATAGATTAATATGGTAGAATCGATTAATTCTCTTTTGAATTTCTAATTTTCCCCATTTCACATAATCACGGTGTAAGATGACACATGTAAGTGCAGGTTATCAGTTGAATCCCACTATTTTTGCCCATGAATGCTTCTGCTTCTTGAATTTGATACTGAAGAATGAAAATAGAAAAAAATCAGGGGAGGGAGGAGGGAAAAAATGCACTTGTGCTAATTAGTGATGTGATCTTTCATTATTTTCTGAAAAATTATTTCATTTAAAGGAAGTAATGATATAGATTAATGATTCATATCTAGCCATGTATTGTCCTGAGAAATCCTAAAATATGGACATCTAGAGAAGACGAAAAAAAAAAAGAAAAATTTAGGAGTTAGTGTAACATCCAAAAACTAAAATGTAGGAGGGAGGAGAGGGGAAGGGAAATATTTCAGTGGACTGGACCTACAGTGATCTGCCAGTTCAACCGCCTGACCACTTCAAGGCTGACTAAAACTTAAAGCATACTGTTAAGGACACTTTCCAAATGTCTCTTAAACACTGACAGGCTTGGGGCATTGACTACCTCTCTAAGAAATCTATTCCAGGGTTTGATCATCATCTCTGTAAAGAAATCCTTCCTAATGTCCAGACTAAGCCTTCTCTGGTACAACTTTGAACCCTTCCCACATACCCTGTCACTGGGTTCCAGGGAGAAGAAACTCACCACTTCCTCTCCTCAGGAAACTAGAGAGCAATGATGTCACACCTCAGGCTTCTCTTCGAATTAAACAATGTTTCTGAAGACAGATATTCAAGAAAATTCTCTTTCACAGACTGACAGAACAAAACCAGCATATTCTGAAATGTTTGAAGGTAGTAAAGTATGATTCAAATGAAGTAGGGTTTTGGTAGAACTTGATCTCATTCAAATTGAAAAAAATAAAGGGTTTTGATTTTATTAAAAAAAAAGACATTCCAGTAAAACAAATCAAAAGAAGAGAAATTTTACATAAAAGATCAGCAAAAATAAAATGAAATAATTGGAAGATTAACTGGTTTAAGAAGCTACTCAATTAGGAATATTAAAACAGAGTCCAAATGTTTCGAAGACTAGCTAGGGAATTTGAACTATTCTTTTAACTCAATTTTATTTTAAACAGACAATTTAATCTTGGGGTTTTTGTAGAGGTTTATTTTTGTTTGGTTCTTTTTTTTTTTTTTTTTTTTGTTTTTTTTTTTTTTNNTTCTTTTTTTTTTTTTTTTTTTTGGCTTAGTTTGGTTTTGATTTGAAATAGCAGTACCATATGAAACAAAGATGTGTAAGCCAAACCTAGAATATCTAATTTAACAGCTCTCAGTTTCACAAAAAGTCAGTAAACATGAACACTGATTGTACTGAAACTGCATTCAAAAGTGGAGCTGAAGGTAAAGGTTGCTTTTGGTATCTTAGTGGATTAAGTTGTCAAGGGTAACCAGGTGTGACTTCCAGCTCTTTAAGGGAACTACAGCTTTATTTGTATATCCTGACTCCAAAACTCAATTGATGAGGGATTGGATTTCCTCATTAAGTCTAGTTCCTACTGTCTTCAATAACAAGCAGTGAAAAAACAAATATATATTAAGAGAAACCATATTGTATTTATAAGCAAAATACTAATGAACACAATATAATTCTCCACACTTCATAAGAAATACAGTTACCAAAGTAAAAAGTTGTGTATATTATATGTTCTATTTTAAAAAACCTTAAAGCATGGGTTACCTTAGTGAAACAATCTATTATTATTATTATCATTATTATTATCATTATCATTATTATCATTATTATTACTGCTGCTAAATATACAACAGTTTTAAGATATAATTATCTTTAAAATAATTCCAGGAAGTCTGGAATATGTTCTATTTGCATCTGTGATCAATTTACAGAGTTTTAAAGGAAGTCAAGAAAACAGTTATTTTAGTGTTAATCAGGCTCTCTATGCTTGTAAGAAGGAAAGTAGAAGAAAATTATTATTCTTGGTTTGGTACATCCTGAATAAATACAGTAAAACTTTTCTGTGGACTTCATTTTAGGATATTCGAAAAAAAAAATCTGTGAAGACCTATGTGTTCTAGAATAAAACTACAGAAAAGCTTTAAATATAAATATATCATGTTATGAACTATTTCATACTGTTCATATTGCTTCTGTGGCTTTACTAGTTAAATTATAATCAGAGACATAAAATAATAAGTGAAATAGGTGAATATAAATGATAGGTGGAACTCCTAATAATTCAGTGTAAATATAACTACAAAATAATTTAAGAAATACACTTTGAAAATTATGCAAGAAAAATATGTTATATGTCAAAATTCTGGATTGTATAATCTTAAATATACTTCTTTAAATAGTAGGACATTTTCACCAGTTTAACTAGTAACAAGGTAGACTGGAACAGCTGTTTCTGATAATTCTGTATTTGCCTTTTAGCTGAGGTTTATGTTTTTATAACTAGGCAAATATTGAATGATTATAAATCCATCTGGTGTTCGAAGAAGAGTAATCCACTCTTACCTACATTGACTTACAATTAAAATTTATGGAACAAACCTTTTTCAAGTTAGTGTCAGAAGATTTACAGACTATAAAGCCTCACCTTTATCTAATGGAATAAAATAATTTAAATTTATTATCATTTAGTCTACTAGACTTTTTTTTGCTAACCCATCTTCTCTTAATTCATTGGTCATCTAAAAACTCCAGTGAATCCTTAGGAGATATAAAATCACATATAATCACACATTTTATAAATTATTTTTCATCTGTCTTAAAATTGGCTAGTCATGCATCAAAATATCTCTCCCTACTATACTGCCTAACTTAACTTCTTTAAAAGGAATTTTTAATAGTTTTGGCGTTTTCGGGATTATTTTTTGCAACATTATTTTTTGGGTGTGGGATTATTATCATTATGGTTTTTTTTTTTTGTTGTTGTTTGTTTGTTTTTGGTTTTTTTTTTTTTTTTTTTTTTTGTTTTTTTTTTTTGGTTGTTTTTTTTTTTTTTTTTTAGAATATACCTCAATGACTAATGACTACACAACCCAGTGCTGGAAAGTAGTAGAGTAGAAAAAAAGGTATGAAGAATTTTTTTTTGTATATAATGTTTGTGTATATAATGAAATTCAAATCTTTATAATATTTCTAAGACAACTGATGGAAGAAATAATTTTTTCTGTAGTTTTGCTATCTATCACTGATAAGGGCAGATTTACAACGTACTATCTGACCTATTGATTCAATTACAGAAACATTTTCACCTCTTGTCCTAATATATGTTATCAAGGCAAGGTAGAAATGATACACAGATTTTTGTTTTCATGAAGTTGTAATTATATAACTCTAAAGGTCCATGAAATACTCACTAGCAAAAAGAATTTATGAAGAATGTTTAAAATAAATCATCTGATATACTTTTTAGTTTGTAATCAATAAGCTTTCCACTGCAGTTTAGACACCATGAAACTGTGTTAGAATGAGTCTCTGCATTTATTACTCTACGTTGTTTCTAGTTATATTCCTTTTGCTCTAAGCACACACTTTTCTCTCTGCATGAAAAGAATTCTTAGAACCTTCTTATGAATTAATTATCTGACCATATTCCAAAATGCTTTTGTCTTTCTGCAGTTTCATCTTTTACTCTAAAATTCAGTCTAAGTATTATATTCACATACCTGAAATATATTTGATTTTTTGAGCTCCTAAATATTCAACAGTCTTTCAAGTTATATTAAATAGACTGCAGCAGTTTGGTAATTAGGTTTTGGTTAAAAGACTGCTTACATTTTCCATCAAAAATTCAGGAAAGGACATGTAAACATTTTCTGGTAACTAAATACTTCACATCGCTGTCTGTAGCAATAACAGTAAGTCTTCTAAACATAGTAAGTAGAACAGATTTCTCACTTCCAGGTATAGCGATCATAATCATAATCATAATTTTTCTACATAATGTAGAAAAATTAATCCATTTTCACATTTTTTTAACCCATGCAAATAATGATAAATGGATTTTGTAGCACAGAATATTAAATCTCCACCAAGACTGTGTTTGATCTATTGAGGAGTGCTAAAAGACAGTAAAACCCAGTGTAAGATTGAGCTAAAGACAGAGATATGAGTTTAAAAAGTTAATAAACAAAATTATCCAGAAGGGAAAAAAAGCCACCAACAAAATATTCCAGACATTTTTTCTATACCTTTAGTCTAAATCAGGGGGCAAAAAGAGATAAGAAGACAATAAAACAAAAGAAAACAAAGCAGAGCAAAAACTCCTGGAGGAAGGTGAAAAAGAAAATAGAAAATCAATTCTCTTTCAAGTTCAAATCATTTTACATAAAAATCTTCTTCCAGACGTTATTTCTGCAATGTTTGCTGATGATCTGTCTTTAATATCTGCTTCAGTAGAATAGATGGGATACTCCAGTTCACTCCCACTTGTAGAAACCACTACCTTCCGTTTGTGATAGCTGTTATGAATTTTGCAGTGTTAGAAAAGGAATGAAGAACAGTGTCACCAAATTATAAACTTATTTTAAATAATAAAATTTATTTGAAATGTTTTAATGCACTTTTTGGCTATGTGAAAAAGTGTAATCACATCAACAGATCTTGCTATTTAAGAGGAGTACCATAATCATGGATACAGTAGTGAGGAACTGTGCTTCAGTCAAAATAGGTACATTTGAAAAACTCAGGTGTGTTTAAGCTGATGAATAGGTGAAATATGTTGCAAAAAGAAATTACATTTTAACAAAAATCCACACAAACCCTTATATGCATTATAGTGATCCAAAGCACGGATAAACAGTGCATCAGTGCATTAAAATTTGTTATGAACCCTGAGATTTTTAGCTGGAAAATGCTTAGAAAAAATACATTGTTTACTATTTCAAATGCATTCAAAAAAACAGAATAAACAAAATAAAAAAATAAAAATATGAATACTTAATAAGATGAGCTGCTGTTTTTCCACTGCAAGTTACAGAATCCTGGTGCAATCATCTATGTAAAATGCCCATTTTTGTATTGGTAGCACCAAATTTTATGATATTTCTTAAACACAGCAGTAATTGGGGAATTTAAAAGTCCTGAAAAAATGGTCTTGGAATAAAGAAGTAGTGATAGGGAAATCTTGCAAAAATCCTGATTATGAAAAAGGTTGGAAATCTTTTGGTTTGAGTTCTCCCCAGTCTACAGTTATGATGCAGCTTCAATGGGGGTAGGGTGGGGCAGAAACTAAAATTAAAAACAAGGAAATAAACAGAATGCACAAGTAACAGTCTCTGTCTTTCCTCACTTTTGGCATTCCTGAAATCATTATGTTTTGTGTTGAACAAACTGCAGCTCTGCTTTGCTGTTATGGAAATGCCACAGACATTGTGCAGTTAAGATGATGGAAAGGATTCAGTGAGGTTATGTCAACTGGCTACTACTGAAGGACCAAGTAATATTTATGAAGAAGCCAATCAACAGCACAAGTGGAAAATATAATTTCAGTTCCTTTCATCCAGTTTTCCTAAGAACGTGCAAAAGAAATCTTGACTCATACTGGTTTTGTTCTCCTTATTCTGATGTTATTCTGCTAGTCCCAGTGAACTCCTGAATTAGAATGGCCCAGAGGAGTTTAAAGATGTAATATCTAATTTTCAGGTACTCCAAAATAAATATTTCATAGTTTCATCAAATCTGCAGACTGAACTATATGACAGCCCAAGACATTAACTAGAAAGCTAAATGTCCATTAAATGATACTCCATCTAGAAGCATCCAAGCTCATACCCAAAATAGGGTTGACACTGAATTAAGACAAAGTTTCTGAGGCCCTTGTCCAGCCATCTAGGAAATATCTGAGGACAGATGTTTATACAGCCTGTTCCAATGGGTAATAAAACTCATACTGAACATTTCCACACCACACAACCACTTATTAACAACTGCAAAATCAACTTAGTGTCTGTTCCAATTTCTGTTCCTCCACCAAGCCCTACTGATTCTGGATCCATGTTCTCCATGGTTTCTTGAAAGCAGTGGGTCATGACTGTTAGGCCCACCACCCAAAATATATTTCCTCCAACCCAACTTGCTCAGCCTTTCCTTGCAGGGCCAGTTCTCCATTTCCAGCTACGTTAGAGGACCTTGGTTTGACTCAGATCTGTTTATCCCTTTGAACAGGATGTATCCCATTAAGTCCTGAGGATGTTTAAGGATCAGGAATGCTCAAGATGAACATTAACTGATCTTCTACCACCACTGGAAAGTTCTTCTCCTTCTTGAATACTATTTTTAAGCAAAAAGACCTGGAAAAGCTTTCTAATACAGGCTGAGGCAGAGAAGTCTGCAAGCACCTCAGCCATACCTACATCCCCTGTCCCAAAGTCACCTACCTCCATTTCACGAGGACTCATTCAGAGTACATCCTCTGTCACCCTGAGCGAGGTGACATCACTCATCTCTCAAGCACAGTGTGAGTCAAGGCCTCTCTGAATTTCTGGGTCCCTTCACTGACAGTGCCAGCCACAATTCCTGTGTTACATGCACTCTTCCTTACTAGTGAAACCCCTGTCAGCCCTGGAGCTGATGCACCCTGAGCAAGTCAGCTGCAGTGTATGGGTGTCCACCCTTTTCAGTCAAGAGCAGGGGATGGTCATGGTGTGAGGAAAAAAAAAAAAAAAAAAAAAAAAAAAAAAAAAAAAAAAAAAAAAAAAGAAAGAAAGAAAAATAATTCAACCCTATGATTGAACTCTCCCAGTCCTTGATTAAGTAAAAGTCTTGAAGAAAAAACATCCAAGAACAAGTGCCTCACAAAGGAGGTTGTATTATGTTTGTGCACCAAGGTTTTGATAATGGAGAGTGGGATAGCATTAGTGAGAAGATGTTAGAAGCTTCCCTTATGTCCACAGCCCCTCTAAATAAAGATCTAAAGAAACCCCGTAAAAACTGAAAAAGGTAGATAAATAAACAATTGTCCACAAATTGAGGATAAAACCCCCAAAAACTCCCAAATAATCGAACAAAAAAACCTCACACCTAACAGCAACAATAAAAAACCCCACAACCCAAAACCAAATAAAAACAAACAAACAAGCATAAAAAACAACAAACAAGCATATTCTATAGCAGGAAAGAAAACCTTCTGAAGAAAACCTGAAAAAGCCACCCATAAAACACATCTAAATAAATAATAATTAAAAACAAACAAACAAATAAACAAACAAAAAACCAAAAACCCTCATGCAAATTTACTAAAACCCCATCCCCACACAAAAATTTAAAAAACAACCAGAAAAAAATCCCATTTACCCCAAACCAAAAACAAATAAAAGAAGAAAAATCAAGAAAAGGAAATTGAAATAATAAAGAAGTTCCCCACAACAACTACCTATGTATAGTTCATACTAATAAAGGAGCATATATAAGAAGTTTCCTAAGTCAAAAAAGTACAAATGGTAAAAATGGCCACCCAAAATATCTGTATGTCTCAAAAATGTCTTTTATCTGCTTGCTTGCAGCATTCTGCACAGCAGGGAGCAGAGAAAGGTACTGGCAGAGAATGAAATAGCAGTGCTGAATCACATTTCTTGTGTAAGTGCATTTACAGGTTTCTCATAATCCTAAAAAACTTCATAAGAGAGAAGAAAATAAATGTCTTAAGAAATGTCTCACCTTGCTCCACAGTAAGGAGATAAACTCTGGCAGAGTGTTTTTAACATGGGTCTGCTAGAATTTCATATGACCCTATGACAATTCCAACCTCATCCAAACTTTCTCCTTTAAATAAATCCCATCATGGATTTATCTCACCTAATTTCATTGGCATAACTCCCATGCCTAAACTTTTGCTTCCCATGACATTTTAAGGACTCTAGGGTCTGTCTAGGTGTTCTTCAACCATAAAATTGGTTTCTCACAGGTTTTGTGTAGTATCTGCCCATCCAAATACAGACACTTCAGGGTGCCCATCCAAATACAGACCTAAGGCTAGAGTTTGGAAGGCAGCTGGAGGCAGTGCAGGTTAAAAACTTTTTTTAAAAAAACAGCCTTAGATTCTTATATTTTGGCAAACAAATTTATAGTAGTTCTACATCTACCCCCAAGAAAGTCATCTCAGTGTTTCACTAGAGGGAATGTAGAGAAACTGGCCATTTTAGGGCAGGACTCGTGTGAACTATTTTGAATATCTGCTTCATGAGGTTCCACAGAGTTGCCCATTTCTTCACTGACTGTAAGCAGTAACAAACTAAAGTGTAGAAATCAGCTATAGGGATTTAAAGATAGGTGAGATTATTTTCAAGGGAACTTCATGATCTCTAGCTGGGAGTACCTACACATATTCTGTACCATATGTCTTACACCTAAAAAAACCCAGACAAGTGCCACTTTAATAAGTACAAAAACAACTCCTACATGGAAGCCCTATGGACAGTTTTCATAACAATTTGGTAACTGTTTTTCCCAGAAGATGAGGAGAGAGAAATTTCTAATACATTTTTCAACTGTCTTCTGAAAAGTTGTGAAATTATAGAAGTCTCTGTGACTTCTGTGCTGTTCTGTCTAGCTTATCAAACTGAAGATTTTGTCACAGGTTGCAGGGACTATGATGAACTCCTAATAGAACCAACAGATCATTCTCAAACTCAAAAACATACAAAGCAGCTTTTGAAGTGAATGGGCTGGCTGCAACATTCTGATCTGCATGCATTTTATCAGGGAAAAAAATAATGATGTCAAAACCTGTAGCGAATCTTCTTTTAAGAAACCTCATTTATTCACAGGTCATACAGACAGCAACAAATTTTTAGTGCATCTGTGAATAAAAAAGAAGTGCTATCTAAGCAGCACAACATCATTTGTTGTAGACTCGGAAGAGGCAATGGAAAGTCTGCCCTATATTCATGCCCTGCTTATTTGAAACCACAATATAAAGCAAATAAAAACTGTAAAAACAGAGACAGAATTTCTTCTTGCTTGCTTATATCTGCAAGGTTGCTGACATTTGTGTGGATGGCTACTCAAATTTTAATCATCAGTGAATTTAAAAAGACCATAGATGTATCTGTTTCAAAAAAACCCCTTCAATTACTTTTTTTTGGTTGTTTTCACTGGTATTTATTTAAGGCATTAGCTACCTAAAAATTCACTACCAGGATAATTTTGGCAGAGGTTTTTTTTTTTCAAAACAATAGATTTTAACACTTAAATTTACAGTATTTCCTAGATATTTCCTATATTATATAGTTATTTGTGTTTGAACACTATTGAGTATTTATTCTTGCCTACAAGAAATGTGAAAATTCCTGGCAAAATTTTGACCTCTTCCTCATACATTCTATAATAACTTTTTGCTGATAACAGTTTGTTTCAGAAAGAGATTTAGCAAACAAACAAACAACAAAAATAAAACTCCAAAACTTCCCATAACACAAAAAAAGCAAAAAACAAATTCATAAAAAATCCCCACAATCCAGTTAGATATAGTGTCTCATAAGAGTAACCCAAAGTATTTCCTCACACAGTGATACACATCTTCATTGGATCAACATAATACAACTCTCCTTTTTAGGCTAAGAAATAGAAGTACGTGAATAATGATCAGCTACTGATCTAATTCAGTTTCACCCAAAGGATTTATCCTAGGGAAAGTGGACTTGAAGTTGTCTCAGAGAGAACAAGAGGAGAGATGTTAGGGAGCAAAAGAGACACTGATGTGAAAAAACAGGTTAAATGGTAGTATGATAACTTAGTATTTTTCATAAATCAGAAATGACCATTTTAAATGTAAAGAAAATCTTCTTACTATTTACCATGTTAAACAATAAAATCAAGAAAAATGCTACTGAACAGGAATGAAAAGAAAGCTAAATCCATCAGCTAAAAGGCATGTGTACAAAAAGGTGGAACCTAAGTAAAGAATTGGTATCTTTAGACCCATAGGCCTCAAAAAAATTCCCTAGATGTCACATAAAAAACTTTCTTAACAGTTAAGAAAGTTTCTTAACTTTCTTAATTTCAAACAGAAGGTTTTAAGAACATCTGAGTGCTAACTAGTAAGTACTTTGTTCTCACAGCCAGAATCATTCAGCTTATCTTCCTTGACAGAGTTGAACTGGTTTCAGCCAATCTAGCAGATCAATTTCTGACAAAAGCCAATGACAGCTGTGAATACTGCTATGCTTGTTTAATGCTGTTCATTTAGATCTCAGTTCAGGTTTCTTCTCTGGATGAAGATTACTAAATTCACACCTCTCATCCCATGAATGACATCCACCAGAGGGAGGAGCAATGGAATGTAGTCATCCTAAAGTATAATCCAATAGTCTCAAGGAGACCATATGATAATCTTCAGGAGGACTCATGACAGATACATTAAATCTATGCTGCAACACAGCATCACATACCTGCAGAGTCCAAGTCTCCCAGTTCTCTGTACAGGCACAAGCAATCCTTCAGCATTTCAAGAGCAAGATTAGAACAACCTGCTCAAAAGGAAATGCACCTGGGACACTGCTGCATGTGCAAAACACTCTGACCTTCTAACACTGTAAAAGGAAGCATTCACAGCTTCCTCATGGGGCTGTTTTACTTTACACCATGTCATAAACTATCAAGTCATTCTCTGTAATAATTGCTGAGACCACCCCCTAGGGGTTTTAGTTACTTCTTTTCCTGAGATAGTTTTGTATTTTAATATTTTGTAATTCACATTATATTGTATTAAAGAATATTTTCTGTAGAATGTGAATGTACATCCTAGTTTTCTTCATAGATGAGTGCTTTAAAGATTAGGGTGAAGTGTCACATTCACACTTGATTTTTTTCTTAAGAAGCTAAGATTTTCAAGCTACATGACCCTTTCATAGCACAGCTGAAGGAACATTTTTCCACAAGAGATGATAACATGCTTACAGCTTCTTTCTTTCAAGGGCTTAGTAACATCTAGGTAACCACAAAATATTTCTAAGGTGGGTATGAAAGGTGATCAAGGGTGTTCAAACAGGTAATATATAATTTTGTATGCATAATTTATATTGTGTATAATTTCTATTTTATAAACCAGTAAAGGTTTTGAACCAAAAATATATTATCTGAGCAAATAAAGGTGTCTTGGGATGAAATTCTGCTTTCCCTGAACATGAAGGAGGTATTCTTTGTTTTGTAACAATGCTCAAAAGACAAGCCTCCCTGAGAGCCACCAGGGTATTTTTCTACTGGCCAACATGTAAATTCAGCTATCACTTACTGAGGTGTATTAGACAATTACTGAACTTTGGAGCCTTGTATTGAAAGTTCAGGGCAGTACATAGAACAGATTCCTAAAAGGTGAGAACCAGAATCAGTATGAAAACGTTTAGGGTCTAAATCTATTGCTGCATTTTTTTACATGCTTCCTTCTGTTAAAGAAAAATAAAACAAGAATGTGGTTGTGCTGGGTTCTGTCAGCTGTTCAGTGAATGAAATATCATAGTTCATAAAGTTAAAAGAAGAGATGTCAATATAAATGCATGAAAAATTATATTTCTATTTGTAATTTAATGAAAGAATAAATAGATCTGGTATACATAATCAGTAATAATCTTTTATATTTATAACAAGCTATCTAAAAATAAATATAATTACTAACTCCGTGTCAATATTTTCCCCCCTACATTTAAATATAAAGTGTTATTTAAATACAGGATGTCTATTGAGCTGAGCAGCCTTCAGGCTGATGTGATCAGCTACAAAAATTCTTTTTGGGAAAGGACTCCAGGAGGTCCAAGTGTCCACATCCTGTCTTGCCACCTGGCCTTTACACAGAGCAGTGGGGCAATTTGTATGTGTGTTTCCCCAAGGGACTGTTGTTTTCACTACTTATTGCTTTCTAAGTTAAATCTTTGGGATTAGCCACCAGTGGGTTGTTGGGGTGCTTTTTTATGTCTCTGTAAATGAATAAAACCTATTATTATTACTGTTATTATTATTATAGTATTAGCTGTAGGTTATTACCAGAAATTGGTCTCCTATGCCCAAGGTTCTATACAGATCACTGTTGCTAAGAGTTTGAAAGCAGTGGAGGGGAAAGAATTCTGCACCTTAATTCTAGCAGTGGTACAGATGTTCATCTAAGCTCAGAGTATAAATTCAGATATGTTATTATAGCTCTTATTACCTGCATCTCTCAGTTTTATAATCAGTTCATACTGGGAAAAATCAGTGTTATCTGTCAACACACACAGTTTTCCTATAAAACCAACCAGCAGTCTCTTAAGTCTCCTTTTTATAGGCAATCCTTATCTTAAATCTCTATCCTACTAAAAATATTTAATTGCAACCTAAGTTTTAAATCACTTATCACATCTGATTTGGCTGCAATTCATACACATGTTGAGATATTTTTCTCTTGCTGCTTGAGGTAATATAATCTAATTGACTCAAAGCCTGCGAGATTTAAATCTTCCACCTTAGCCTTTCATCTTGTCTGATCATCTTTACTCCGTATCCTAGGGTTTTGTCAGCAAGTGGCAATTTATTTACTTTTCAGTGAGATAATGCTTTCTTTTTTCCCTGCCCTCTCTCCCCCTCTGTTTTTTTATCTCCCTCTTCTTCATTGTTTTTCACCTCTTCTTGTGTCTCATTAGATTTATAGCATCTTCTGTAGGGGCAGAGACATTAAACCTGAAGCAAGGCACTGTGTGCTTTCAAAGTTACTCTAAATGTGTTTTTACAGAGAGAAGCTGCAAAGACGAACTGACTTTCTCTCCAGTAGAAAAAATCCCTCAGCCATGCTAGATGACAATGATGAAAAATTGAAAAAAGAGGAAAGCTGTCTGCAAGAAAACTTGTGGCAGGAATACAAGTCTCTTCTTGTGATTCATATCTTCAAGGAAACCAAATAAATCCAGCAATGAGACAAGATTCTCTCCACAGGAGACACTAGGATGCTTGCAATGCTATAGTGGCATGTTGTACATCAATTAATAGTCATTAAAGACTTCTAAAAACATGGATATTTAGATCTCCCATAGCAAAGAACATGCTGAAGTTAATGTCATATTTAAAAGAATGTGAAAAGAATTTCCTTTTTACATGTATTTAAAATACACACCTAAGGTAGTAAGATTCAAATCATACTCAAAGCAATCTCTTCTGCACAGATATTTACATAGAAAAAATACCATAAAGTAAACTCTTAATAAGTTACCACTTCCCTTCACCAAAAGCACAAGATAGCTTCAGCTGCTATAAGACAGAATTTTCCTAGACTACTGAAAATTGCTACTGAGCATCCTATTGGCCTTTCTCCTTCCTGGTATTTCTTTCAGACAATCTGTAAGATTGATAAGGGAAAGGACATCCGTAAGAATAGGGGGGAAAAAGTCTATTTGAGTGCAATGTGAAGAGATATCCTGCAGATTCTTCCAGAATAATAATGCAGCTCCTGACTCCATGTTCTGATTCTCAAATAAGGGATGCTTTGCCAGACTTGTTTTTTAAAATATGGACACAGTTTGTTGCACCTCTCTCGCTGTTACATTTACTGTCCATCTGCATCTTTTACAGTCCCTAGAAATCCATTTTTTTGCATCCAGGTGTCAAGATGATGAACTGTCCCTCATCATTCACCTCACATAGCTGAAGGCTATTAATCCAGACCTAAAAGGGTTTACATATTTTGTAAGTAGTAAGAACTAAAAATTCTGAAAACCTGTAAAGGCACTCTCTCATCATATTTTTTTTTATTAATATGTCCTGACAAATGCAAATTTTTTATTAATATGTCATGCAAATTCACCTCAATGAAGGTGTAATTAGTACTCAAAGGCCAGATTAATTAATACCTTAAAGGAAGTTTTGCTGGATTTATTATTATTAATGATGATCATGTAGCATAAAATGTTAAATAGAAAGCCCTATTTTTCCTTGAAAATGTATTGTAACATGAGTGTTGTGAAAAATTCTCACAACATACTACATTTCCTCTCTTCTTTTATGTAGTAGCATAGGATAATTTATTTTTGAAGGGAGTTTAGATGGTCATAGTGCACCTAAAGTGGGACCAGTTCTAGAGGCAGATGGAATTGCTGGGAGCTTTGTTCATCTGGACCTTGAAAGTCTGCAAGATTGTAGGGTTTCAGGGAGAAGAGATGGAGAATGATGTTGGATGGAAAGGATGGAGAACTTCCATCTTTTTTCAGGGCTGGGAGGTTCCAGTGTTTCGTTACCTTTACAGTGGTATTTTTCACCCTTATATCTAGGCAAATAATCTCTATATTAATGCATCAATTAGCTGTCATTCTTTCACCATAAATCTCACTAAAAAGACAAATCTGTCCTAACTATAACTTTACAGATGAGGAGCTGCTGTTTGGTGGTCCCCAAATCATCTCTTCTCCAAGTTGAACAAGCCCAGCTTCCTCAGCCTCCGTTCATGAGCCATGTGCTGGAGATGTTTGGTGGTTCCCATCTCACCTAAGTAAAATTTATCAACATCCCTCTCTCATTGGTGGCGTCTGAACTGGATACTTCATTTGAGATGCACTCTAAACTGTGATATATACAAGGGGGTAATAATGTAAAAGGGGAGTTCTTGTTGATAAAAACTAGGGTGTTGTTTCCTTTACTGCCAGCCATGCTGCTGACATCTCAACCCCAGATCTTTTTCAGCAGAGATCCTTCCCAGTCGGTCACTTCTCAGTCTGTTTCACTATGAGTTAATCCATCTTCTACTCCTTCTGCAGATCTGTTATAAAGATAACAGAAGCCATAGGATACACTTCTGAGGAACTCCACTTGTAAATAGAGACTTCCAAGTGTTGAAAAAAGTCAAGGTAAATGACATCTCTGTCTCCTTCTTTATCTGCAGACCTGGTCATTTACACATGGAAAGCAGTGAGATTGCTTAGATATTATTTAGCCTTGGGACATTGTCGTGGTTTGAAGGGGAAGTGAATTTTTTTTAGGAAGTTGTGGTCAAACCAATCAGTCCTTAGCTTTAATTGTTGGCACCTTTGGTGGCCACTAAGAGCTTGGACACGTCTCTGAGGACACGAGGGGTTAAAAGCAGGATTTTCCAGAAGGACCCTCTCTTTTCCTGGCTCTGCTTTCGGAGAGGAGTGCCCTTCTTCTCCCCTCCCCTGCCCAGGCCTGGGTAGGCTGGGTGGGGAAGGGGAGCAAGGTGGGCCTGGCTGAGCAAGGTGGGAGAGGGGTGGGGAACAGAGGGAGCTGGACTGGAGCTGGTCCAGCTTCCATCCGGAATGGAGGGGTGGAGAACTCTGGAGGTGCCTTCCATCCCCCTCCTCGTCCCATACCGTTCCCCCAGTCCCGTCTCTCTTCCCCCCCCAGGGAGAAGGTGCCGAGCTGG
>VXBR01004970.1:363091-389066 GCA_013400215.1 Cisticola juncidis | reverse complement strand
CAAAGAGAAGTAGCCCGGGCTACCAAGACCCACCTGCTTCCAGGCAAAGGCTGGAGGGAGAAGGGCCCAGGAAAACCAAGGTCTCTCATTTTGAGCCTCCCCTTTATGACTATGCATTTTTATTTAAATCAAGTCATTTCCAGCTGTTTCTTGTCACAAAAGCTTTCCGTCAATTAAAAAAAGCACCTTAGAATCTACGTCTTTGAGAAAGTTTGGTTCCGTTGATAAAAGGCCATAAATTCTTCTTAACTAGATAATTTAGAAGTTACTGTAACTATTATCTCAGTGCTGAGGAACCTCTCTCTCTTGAGCTAAAAAGAATATCACACACATACACAGCTTCTATTTTACTAAAACTTATTGTTAATTAAAAAAAATACATTTACTATGTTATTCAAATGTTAATATTACATAACTTTTCTAAATAGCATATTACATATAGTAAATATCTGCGTAGAGCCAAATACACAATATGACTTTTTCACATTTTGCATAGACTACAAGAAAGGGATTTAACCACTGCCTCTATCACTAAAGTGCCCTTTGGAGAGCTCTTGTCCTGCATCCCTCCCTTTGCAGATGTGGCCAAGAAAAAGCAAAGTGTTTATGCCAGAGAAGGGGGCCACAGGGAGGCTCTAATAGCCAACATTCCATAGGTTATAGTTTACTGAAGCTGACTACAAAATACAAAACTAACTCGTGATTTTCTTATTTTATAGCTGCACCTGCTGGTTATGGCAAGCCCCACACAAACTGATCGTACAGTCACAGATGTGTTGAATGAATAACTTCATGGAATCACTGAAGGGTTTAAGTTGAAAGGGACTTTCACAGATCATTTATTCCTAACCCTGCTAAGGGCAGGGACACCTTTCACCATCCCAGATTGCTCCAAGTCCCATCCAACCTGGCCTTGAACATTTCCAGGGATGGGGCATCCACAGCATCTCTGGGCAACCTGTGCCAGAGTCTCATCACCCTCACAGGGAAGAATTTCTTCCCAATATCCAATCAAAATCAATATTTTTTCAGTTTAAGGCCATACCCCCTTGTTACCACTTCATTGAAGACTAAATCTATAATATTTACCAAAGGAAAAACAATGTTTTCCATGCAGTGCTGAATTAAGAGCATAATCTTGTATCAAATGTTTACTCCAAAGTCATGGAAATTTCATGTTTTAAAGACTAGATTAAAAAAAAAACCCAAAAAAACCAACAACAACAACAACAAACCCTACAAAAAAAGCCTTCAAAATATCTGGCAGTTCAACATAATGACATTTTAAAGTTGTATTGTAGATTACTTCTAAATGAGCTATTTTATTCTTTTCATACATACAAACAATAAGTTATTACTGAAATTAACTTCTCCATCAATAATAGTTTTAAACTCTAAAACTAGTGCTTGAATACTGCCTCTGAATACACAAACCAAATGCTATATAATTTAAGATATAATGAAAAAATCAGTAAAACAGAGGAAGGTACATATCATCTAAATATAGTATTTAGAGATACTACAAAGGTAAATGTAAATTGTTGGTTAGTTCGACTATTTTGAGATGTGTTACTTTACAACTAAAGTTGCTTCATAAGCTACCTTATTAACCGTGACAAAAGTTAGTTTAAAAACATTCAAGTATTTTGTTATTTCAGAGACTATTGTTAATTACCTTGCCTGCGCACAGAGCAACAGGAAATCTGGGAGGAAAAAAGACCAGAGCCCGGGGCAGCTGAATCCTTACTAAGTAAATTTTAAGGAGTGAAGAGGTGTAAAGGGCTTTAAGTGGAAACCAAACCTCCTGCCTCAGCTGTTCAGGATTTTCAAGGCAGGCAGAGAAAGTGATAAAATCTGTGCCTAGTTAGGATAAGGAGGCTTAGAAAGTCTTGTGGAGTTGAGGTGGTTGCTTAAGCTTGCTTTGTCTAGCAGCAAAGGCCTGCAGGATTAGTGCTTTACATTTGTTACCAATAATCTAGGAAGGTCTGGCTTTGTTGTGGTTTGGTGGGTTTAGCTTATTCCTTGGCTACTTTGTTTACCAATCTACCCTAATATCTCATATTCTAATTTATCCTGTATTGACACAGCTCTATGGAAGCTGTTTGCAAGAACTCTATTTTTTCTTTTTTACTGGAATGGTTTCCTTCATTTCCTCAAGTCTGTTGTGTGGCTGTGAAAACCTTTAGTGCCCCATTTCAGTGATGATGCACGGAAGGAACTAGCAACAAACAATAGTGGTAAGGATGGCAAAGGAAATACTTGTGGCATAGCTTAGAAGCTAAACTTGAAAGGAATTTGCTCACAACAAGGAGGACTGGTATCAGGCTTCCCCCCACACGAATTTGAGCAGATAGCTCTGTGACTTAGTCCTAGCAAAGCTTTGTCCTGTTTTCTTTAATGGTTTTCCCTTCCCAAATACCCATCTTATCCAAGAGTAGTTTCCTATGCCATGCCCAGGTATAGGAGCTTCCTGTTGGCTTTTAGGCAAAAATCAGACAAAAATCCCCCACTGCTGGTGGGAATTTTTGGTGTGTGACTTTGTGGGTCTCAGGGGTACAGAGAGGATGGCACGGGGTGACAGGATCTTCAAACAGACACTGCCTGTCTCCAACAAAACTGCATGGAGGGACTTTCCTTTTGTCATGGGCTTCCTTATGGCTAACTGGGACAGGGAGCTTGGCACTATTTTCTGAAAAAATAAGGGGGTTTTTATTTATTTGGTCAAGTGACATCTTGTCTCTTTGCACTGGAGTCTTAAAAAACATTGTTTGGGTCTTGTTTTGCATTGCAGTTTACAGGATTTGGACCGCACCCAAGTAACTAAAATTGCTGTTTATGTCCTTCCTATCATCAGGTCCTGTGAGCCATGAGTATCCTAATGCCAAAACACCTTCATTTATTTAGCAATTTAAACTCAAAGTGATAAGTGAGTAGAAAAGTAATATTTTTATTTTGCAAAGCTGTTAACTATACAGTGTGCTGCAGTGAAACCCAACCTGAGATTCTCTCAAGCCGTTGGATCAATCCAGGCTACTAGATTCAGGAAAAGGGAAGCAATCACTTTGAACTCCAGGTGTATAATTTTTCCTTTTATTGAGCTCTCTGACAGAGGGCACAAGATGTAAGGATACATGCTTGTATTACAGGAAAATATTAAGGAAAGGCTTTTGAAGTAGGTGCTTTCCATCTCATGTAACCCTCACACAACAGAGAAAGTAAAATTAAGGCTAAAGTTAACTGTCCTTACTTACTTATTTTTTATTCCAGAGCAGGAGTAACCCTGGGATTGATCAGAAGAATGCATAATACACTTGTGCAAAGAAAATGCACTGTTGTAAATTCTGCCATGGACATCAAAGATCACAGGTTTTCTTTGCTGCTTGCCCATTCAATTTAATAGGATTTAATAAAGATTCGTCTAGAGCTGTTGATTAGCAGCTTCTCAGATTAGGAATGAGGCCAGAACAAATGCAGGATAGTAATGTTATCTCTCCTGGGATTAACATCTTTGTCATCTGTGTGTTTATAGTTCAGGAGCCAGAGGTTTGTATGCTGAAGTTTAGGAATCCAGGCCAACCTTCAGCATGCTGGAGTGTGAGTGGCCTCTTCTGGACCCCTCATATCTTGCTTTCATAAATAATGATCCCTTTCAGAAACTGAACAACATCTGGGGAAAACCAAGTTTTGTTCTGCTCCTCATAGAAGGCGGTTTCATAACCCCATTGCTCTGCTGGCTAAAAACCCTCCTCTAATTTCTGGTCTACATTTACTCACAAAAGGTTTTTTTATCCATTTGGGGGTTTTGTACCAGCTGTATCAGTTTATATACAGAAAACTTTTGAGCACCTTCTTTACTTTTCTGAGCCTTCCTTGCTGCTTTCTCATCCCCAGGCTTAAAAATAAATTTCTATTAGGTTCTGGAGAGGCATTTCCTTAGAGGGGATCTCATGGCATGTATCTATTCCTTCAAAAGCCTGGACTTTCTTACCAGGAGCTGTCGTTCTCTGGCTCTCCTTCTGAATGACCATAAATATCACCTGCCTGTCCCAGGCTTGGTAATGTTTGAAGTGAGATAACACTTGCCAGAGTCCCCTTGTTCAGTGAAGCAGCTCTCTAGGTTTGTTTCCAGGGCTCTGCTGTCCTTTGGTTGTCCTTCCCTGCTCTTGTGTCCGTGCCTTGCACCATCTGCTGGGGGCACGATGGAAGCAGTGTGCAGGTGATGATTCCCGAGGCCCAGCTGTTCCTTTGTGGTCTGCAGAGACAAACAGTGTGAATGAGCTGTTTAATTGATCAGAGTTCATTTATGTGGGATATGTGACATCCTGGATATCAGGATGGGCCCTTCAGCTGCTTTTCTTCAAGATAAGTTCACACATTTGCACTCATAGAGTAGAGATATGAGGGGGTTTTGATTGGTAGATTTAGGGCTGGAGGCACTCAGCAGGGAAATCATGCCCTTCCTTTGTCATGGTGCTGGGATTGCAGCTCCTAAGAAAAAATCAGAATGAAGATGATGGATGGGGAGTGATTATGGTATGAAGTCTTACTAGGATAATTCTGGATATAAATTGAAGTTATGTCCTTTGACTTAACCTTTAGATAAACCTGTGTCTGTATTTGACTCTAGAGGGTATAGAGGAGCTGCACTCCTAATTTACTCATCTTCAGGTGGGCATAAATCTGAATCTTTCAATTTATTTTGAGACTAGGGTAGCTTCCCTGCTGTATTTGTGTACTCCTCATTATGGGGATTTAGATTAACTGAACTCTGCCTGAAGTAAGAATGTTGTATGCAAGCCCAGTATTATTTTATAGCTGATAAATGGCAAATCCTTCTCTTCCTGCTGATACCTGTTATGAAAGTGATATTACTTCTGTGGGCCAAATAACCAGACTGCTACTGATTGCAATCATGTGACAACAAATGATGGGTAAATGCCTATTGATAAATTAGAGGAAAAAACCCCACAACTGGTATGCACCAAGAAGGATAAATACAGAATCAATCATTTGTTTGGAAAAGCCTTGTAAGATCAGAATCCAAATAGAAACATAACACTGCCAAATTCACCACTAAACCGTGTCCCTAAGCATCTAAAGATCTCCACCAGTTCCCTGGGCAGGCTGTTCCAGTGCTTGCAACCCTTTACCTGTGAAGGGTGATTAACAGGGTCTGTGGGCTGGGGTGCATGCTCAGCACTTGAGAAAATGGACTTTGTGTATCGCTTTGTGGGCTCAAACATAAACATGCAACAATTTCAGGATGGGTGAGAGACCATCCTTCCTGATGAGTCAAGAAATCTAAAAGTGTTGGGAGTGCAAAATCTTTGCTGGAAAAGTTCAAGTATTGTTTTCAAGCCCTGGAACTAAGGGAAGTCCCAATTTTCTTGGTGCCAGTTAACTGGAACTTTGAAAGGTCTTGTGGCGCCAGCTTTTTGGGGTTTTCTTGTCTGGGAAGTGATCAAATTAAGTAATTTAACACCATTGCTTTCAACGTTAGTGATGAGTTCTTTGTTGTTGAAACAGCAATTATATGCAGCAATTAAAGTACAATTCACTAATGATCTTATGTAAAAAATGGATCTTATGTTAAAAATTATTAAAAAGTAATTACTTATCCAGCTGATGGACATAAATTTCTTTCTCTGAATAATTCGTAGATGTTATGGTTGTGGCAAAAAAAGGCTCCTGAAAGAGTCCTTAATTCCAGAACTTCTGTTCTCTCGTGGTCTGTTGACTGAGAAAAGTCATGAGTGGTATGAATGACACACTTTGATGGCTGTTCTTGGCTCAGGTTTTACTTCTCAGTGCTGTGCAGTTGTTCCTTGTGCTTTGATCTTGAAGATTTCAGATACCCAGTGGTAAGTTCTCATTCCACAGAATTCCAGTAGTTTTGGTGCTGGACCTTTCATGATGGTTATATTTGTTTTAATGAATGCTGTTTTTAATGATTTAATGGTTGCTCTTGAATACTGCTGTAGTTAAGGACTCAAACATGGTAAATAGCGTGTCCATTGATGTATAAAAATGATGTACCTGAAGCTGAGCTTGAGCACTGAAGAGAACAGACCTGAAGCTTGGAATTCATAAATTCATGGTGGAATGCATTAGTAAGGAGGTGAAGCTGCTGTATCTTCCTTTTGGTAGCTTCTTCCTTCTGATACAGCACATGAAGAATGGTGGGTCCTGTCAGCACCCCAGTGCTGCTGATAAGGTCACATGCTCTCTGATAAATCAAAACAATATTTTATAGGTACAGAGCTGGGCAAAAGCTATGCAAAGAATCTGCAAAACCAAAACCATATCTCATGATGACCACTTTTACAGTCCCAACCACTTCCTTAATCTCCTAATCCCAAACTTGCTCTCACTCCTCTCACTTGCCAAAAGCTGTAGCTGTTCTGTTCCTCAGAGGCAGCGTCCCCTGTGAGTGTCACTTCTGGGACATGTCCCCTCTGAGACCATGTGGAACAGAGCTGGGACAGTAAATGAACAGTCAATGCATGCATTGTATACTTATTTTTTCTATGTGTACATGAAGGGTGGCGAGGCTCCAAGAGCTTCTCTGCCATGATTTCCAACAGTGGAATTAGAAATAATCAAGTTCTGCATGGGCTCAGTTCCACCTGCAACTGCAGGCAGCCAGTGTGTGATGGTAAGGCTGGTCCTGCTTTTATCTTCACTGCTTTTATCACAACTCGAGTTGTTGTTTCCTCTGCTGCTCACGTTTCAATGCTCTGAATCACACCTGGCCAGTGCAAGTGACGCCCCCAGCCTCAGGTTAGATTCTTCAATGATTATTTTTTGCCTGTTTGGAGGAAATTGGGCACTATGAGTCACATCAGCATTCCCGAAATGAGAAGTGGAGATAAAATTTTTGTGACTCCTGGGGTTCCACTCCAGACAGAGTGGAGACTGCCTTAGGCAGCCTTGAGAAATTCCAGCGTCTTTGTAGCAGTGGCACTGCCTACCTTATTCACACTTAATCAGACACAGAGGCTGAGGGATGAGTATGTTTTCGGAAATTATCTTTTCTTCCCATCTGGGCCTCAGGGAAAATTTGTGCCTTTAAACCCTTTGTCTCTTAATTTCTAAATAATTAAATTTTGCAAGCTCCTTTCCAAACAGGAAACACCTTCACTACTGGCACTAAAACTCCTTTTCCCCCCTCAAAGCTGGCTAAATATCTTACTTTTCCTCTCTTAGTGAGTATTACTGTGGCTGAAGCTGGAGGTTTTTCCACTATTTCAAAATTTCAAGTGGTTCTATGACTCTTTGCCATGGGATAAATGTCCATTATACAAAGCACTTTAAAAGAAATACTTATCAAGTCTTTTAATTTAGGAATGACAAAAAATATCTTCTAGGAGAGAGGCGGAACTGGATTACTCAGAGGCACTTAAGGCTCTGGTTGTGTCTGGTGATATGTAAATGTAGATGCAATCTTGTAGTTAAAGAACTAGCCTTTAAAAAAGACATGGGAAATTAATCTCTGTCTTTTTCTGTATGTACAAATGTACATCTATGTACTCTGTTTACCTGGGATCCCTCTACATTTTGTATTTGTCTTGGATTTGTGATTTCTTCAAGTTCAACAGAGTTTCAGATAAAGTAAAATAATTTTCCACTGCATTAAATTTTCTTGAAATACTGATAGAATACTGAAAAAATATTTCTCAAACCAAATCTTACAAATTTCCAATGAAAGGCAGTCTCTACAAAACCCCTGTTTTAGCAATTCATGGCCTCTTTGAAAAATTTTGAGTTAAAACTTTGTTGCTACAAATCAATCCACTACTACTTGTTATGCAGCAAGTGGATGTGAAACATTGTTGATCACCTGCCTCCTAAATACTCTAAAGCACCTTTTGGGTTTTAGAAGACTGTACAGATTTCTTTCCTCCAGCACCCTTTTTTTACAGTGGAACAGGAATAAAACACTTTTCTTGGACACATAAGGTTCTTTGAAAAAGAACCTACTACATTGAGTAGTGATTCCATCCCTTGTGTGCTCATTTTATGGTGATTTCAGCTAAGCATTGTTTCACTTGTTTCCTCATAAGAGCGTCTCATGGGATGAAATTAAAAATCTTAATCATGCCAACCGTGCTGCACTATTGTTTCTTTATTACTGACACAGCCTTGAGGCACAAGCCAGGCTGATCTGCCAGGAACAGATCAATCATATCAATATCAGCTGTTCCTGACAGCTTAGCAGCCTGCTGCTGATTTTTCAGTGGTTTTCTTTAACATTTTTTAATGTTCTAGTGTCTTTTCTAGGTACTCACGTGGAAGGCCTGCTCCAAATTACCTTGATCTTCTTTTCTGAAATACAGAGAGGCAATATCTGCTTTTTGTCCATCTTTTTCTCATATTCTTCAAGTTAATTCCTGAGGGTTTGAATCTTTAAACTGTAGCTTGATTGGTTGTAACCAACCTAAATAATTCTCATTCCATAATCTGACCTGTTCTCTTTTCCCAATGCATGACACTATTGCAGTGAATATTCATTTCCTTTATTTATATAGAAAGAAATAACATTTGACATATCCTCTGTCAATTGCTGTCCTTTAAATAGCAGACCTGGCTGCATTTTGTTGTTTTTGTTGCTAATATGTTTATATAGCCTCTTCTTACCCTTTATGTCTCAGAGTGGCCTCTTAAGTGAACTTTCCAACTGGAAAATTAGTTGTGGCTACATAATTGTCAATGCACCTCTTTTTGTGAGGGAAAAGAGGACATCTGGAGTGTTCCCTATAAAATGCTGGGCTTTCACTTGTGCAAATGAAAGTCTGGAGTGTATGGGAACAAGAAGTATTCAGCATTTCTAAAAAATTGTCTTTAGAGTCTCCTATTTTTCTGGAAGAGAGGATTAATTAATTAATTGTATTAATTTTAAGGAACTATGTCTGTGCTCATGTAACATAAGAAGAGAGCAACAACTTCATCCAGCTCTGTACAGCACAAGAAATGAGGATCTTATGTTCCCAAATCAATTGGCAAAAGAATAAAAAAGCATGATTGTGAAATAACTTTGAGAAGAGAATAAATAGGTAACACAGAAAGCAGCTAAGATCAGGCTGCATGGCATTTTTAGCTTGATTATCTACAGTTCAACTTAAGTAACTGCATCACAGGTATTTTTCCTGAAATATATGTGTGGTTTAGTATCCAATATGAGCTTTAGCTCATAGGAATCCCAGTGCCCCTGAAGTTTTTAAGTGCCTTTGATTTTAATAATGAGATTTTTTTTTTACTTCATCTGTAGGGCTTTGAGAACGATTTTTCAGGCTTTCTTTTTTCCTGAAAATTTTGCCTTCATCTTCCAGTACATTACAGGGAAATAAGAATATAATCAGTGGACAGCAGAATTCCCTGGGAAAAACCAAAAAGAGCCCCACATCAGTGATGCACAAGGGAATACAGCCAACAAAAAGAAGTCTTTTCTTAGGCTGGAGTTTTTACAAGCATATTGCTTGTAGGCTATGGTGTTTTGGTTTTTTTCTGAGGCTTTCTTTATCTACTGCAGACAAGAGGTCTCAGACAGCCCCTGCAAAGGAAGACTACTGTAAACTATGCAATAAGCTCTTCCTTCCTCCGGAGATTCCATTGGCAAAGGCATTCTGATAAAGTTTCCTCAGAGCTTTCTTCAGAGTTTCTTCCATGACAAGGATGAGTGCTTACCAGTAGGAAGCTCATTAGATGACTTGGAAAAGGGAACCTCCAGGAAAAGGTGTAGCATTTTCTGCCTCTTGGTGCCCAAGAGCATAAAAACTGTCCTGAAGTTGTCTATACATTTTCTGTGCAGAGTTATAACAGCTGATCAATGCGTTAGAAAATAAACAAAAAAAATCCCTGCCCTATCAAGACTGATTAACATTAGTGTGTGTAGAATAATGTTTACAGAACCCCTGTGAAATTAGGCCCTACTGCATAATGTGCTGTGCAGGTGCATTAAAGTACCAGCTTCTGTCTGTGTTCTCCAGGTAGTAAAGCCTCCTAACCGAGAAGGGCTGGCAAACAGGAGGAGTTTTCATTCCCAGCCTGAGGCTAAATAAACAGCAGTCCTGAGCTGATGCTGCCTGGAAGCCTCAGGAAGTCTGGTTCTTCTAAGCAAGGCTTGCCCAGGCCAGCCAGAAGCTAACCTCAGCTTTGCAGAGTTTCTTGGTTGTCCATTTGTGTTTCTAGCATTGCTAGTTCACACCTGCTAGAAAGTGTTCCTCTGCCTACAAATATTCAGTGTGTTGTTTTTAATCCTCTCACTCTTCAGTAACTGACTCATTTTTTAAGACTTTGATGCAATTTTTAGTCAACTCTCCTGATTTGTTAGTGACTGAGGCTGTTTTAGAATATACTTTTTATTCCATGCTCTTTTCTGAGATGATTTCTTTGATGGGCAGAGATCTTCGGCTACTTGACAATTGGGGGTTTTTTTGTTGAAAAAAATTGGGCAATACCAGTTGATGTTTGCTTGGAATCCAGAAGCCACCGGTTTTTCTTCTGTAAGAACAGGCTGAGGCTCCAAATTCAGAGCTCCAACATGCACTGTATATATTTACAGACATGAAGTGGATGCTACCCTGTGGTCTCCTATTGCTGCCAGTGCTCGTTGGGTCCTTCGCATGTTCAGCCTCATTAAATCCCACCCAGAATGGTGAAGCTTTATGCAGCAGTAAAATTAATCAGGATATATACAATAAATGTGCATTAATTCCTAGTGTATTGTCTGAAATATTATATGCACCTGTAGAGGAGCTGTAACTCTACTGAGATCAGGACATTGAAGAATATGGTCCAAGGGACTCTTCAAAGCAAGGTCCACATTCCAAGCTTGACTGCTACAAAGTGACTGATGAACCTGTATTGTGAAGAGTTCCAGCAATCCTGGGGCTGGCAAACCTGACCCCAAATGGGAGCTCTGCACAAGATCCACAAGGAAGGGCTCATCCAAAGCTCCAGTTTCCATTTTTACCCCAGCTTGGTTAACCAGCTTTGAGTGTTGCTGCCTTTCCTACCGAGAGACCGGAAGAACCGACACCTCCTTGCTGCAAAACGTTATGCCAAGTGAAAAATTGGACTCTGCTTATTCATGCAATTAATTCAAGCTTATTGTCATCCTCCTCGTTGATATCCTGGAATTGTGTGTTTCTGTCAATAAAAGTTTTTAATGTGGCACTTGGCAGTTTGTCAGCACAGTGCGTCTTTCTGGGAGGGTTTATCTGGCGAGGGGTAACATCCGTCTTGACGTATGTGGGAGGGCCAGATCCTGGGATTTTCCAAGAAATTTTTTTCCATACGGAATTTCCCGTCTCGTGGAGGGCAGGCTAGTTGAGGGAATAAAAGGCAGAGCATTACAGAGTCCAGACACTTGAAGCTGAACTTGATTTTCAAGGCTGAGTTCATCCACTGAGCCACAGAAAGCAGTCTCTGGGAAGCAGCACAGAGGAATTCTGTCACCTGGACACTGCAGCTACAAACTGTGAGTAGAAATGGACTCTGCTATTCTGTTTCAGTACCCAGCTAAAGGAGAACTGGGCAGCTGGAAATCTGTGTTTGTGTTTCTTAAAAGCTGCTCACATTTTAAAGTTTTTTGATACTAAAAACTGCTTTAAAATTAGTAATTTCCTAGAAGTGGAAATCCTACTTAAGTCTTGTTTAAACGTATGTAGCAAAATTTGCATGGTCAGTAGTTTATATGGAATTTTGACATCTCAGTATTCGTTTTTTAAAAATGTATTTCTTTGATTTCTCACAGCCATCTGCTTAAAAGATAGAGAAAACTCTCAGGAACATGATTTGCTTGCAGTTCCTATCTCTCCTTACCTACGGTAAGTGTGTATTTCTCTGTGTAGTAAACTAGTGGGATGGCAATATTAGTGTGACTATTCTCTTTGAGCTCAGCATCAAACAGAATTTTTAAACCTGCCCTAATTAACCTGAGGCTGTGTTCACATAGAAAAACCTCTGGATGCAATGGCACATTTTCCCTGCTTGCCTGTCAAAGCCATAATTGGCTCCTACAGTCTCAAACAGACTGTCTCTGGTCAGACATAGTTTCACAGGCTGAAGTCTCTGTACTTGAAGCTGACTTGCCTGTTTTGAAGCTTGCCAGATGATTATTTATAAAATAATTACCACTAGTTTTTATGTATTTTCAGATACTGACAAGTTTGCAATATTTATAGAGCTTAAATGTCCTCTTCTAGAGAGAGAGGAGGGGAGAAGTCAGACACCAACTTTTGGATATCTTCTTGTTCTAGGACTTACAGTTCTGCAGGGGGTGAATGGGTGGACGTACCATTATTCAGACAGAAACATGACCTACAGGGAAGCAGAGCTGTGGTGCAGAGAGAAGTATACTAACCTAGTTGCCATCCAGAACAAGGAGGAAATCAAGCATCTCAATACCTTCTTACCCTTCAATCCGGGTTACTACTGGATTGGAATCAGAAAAATTAATGATGTGTGGACCTGGACTGGAACTAACAAAGAACTGACAGAAGAAGCAAGGAACTGGGCTTCAGGGGAGCCAAATGGCAAAGGGAACAACGAGGACTGCGTTGAGATCTACATCAAAAGAGGGAAGGATGATGGCAAATGGAATGATGAGCAGTGTGAGAAAAAGAAGGTCGCCCTGTGCTACACAGGTATGGTGTGACAAAGGTCATTGCAGTGTGACCCTGGGGAGATGAGGTGGTGGCTGGGATGAGCTGTTTAACTTCATCTAATATTTACCTCAGAACGAGTGGTCTTGGCGTTTCCAGCCAGCAGAATCCTTTTACTGTGAGCTAGTCTGTAAAAGGTGTTAATTTCAGAAATTCTTCTGTGAAATGACAGGATAATCCTAAACACCAAACCCTCTGATTTTCCTTTGCTACACAAAGGGCTAGAAAGATAAACAAAGTGCTAGCCAGGTTTCATTAGTGGCTGTTGTTAATTCTTTCGTAATTTGCTTTAATTTTTTTTTCCAGCTTCTTGCAACCCATCTCTCTGCAGTGGCCGTGGAGAATGCATAGAGACTATCAACAATCACACCTGCCACTGCAACCCTGGGTTCTATGGGCCTGAATGCGAGTTTGGTAAGATTATTTCATCCTGCTTTTTGACCAACTCATGCTAGCTACTGTTCAGTTTTTCTTCTGGGTTTACCTGCTCAGCCAAAGAGACTGACTGTGTTCCTTATTGTTCTTCTTTGAAGTTGAGAGTTGTGATCCACTGAAGAAACCTGATCATGGGAGCCTTGAGTGCCACCATCCATTGGGGGGGTTCAGCTACAACTCGTCCTGCACAGTTCAGTGTGAGGAGGGCTATGAGCTGACTGCACTGGAATCTGTTCACTGCACCTCTGCTGGGCTCTGGTCTGCCCCTCTTGCAGCATGCACAGGTGAGCTGTCTGCATTGCACATGGCCTGAAAACCTCAGTGCTGCTCTGACAGCGGGTGCAAATGGAACCTGGAATGGAATGGCCAGTTCCTTTGTAACTAATCTCATGGTGTAAGTGCTATTTTATTTAAGCACAGAGGTCTCTGCTCCTGAGGACGTGAAATGAGTAGGATGAATGTTCTGGCCTTGTTCCTTGCAGGGAAAGAGTTTTCCAGCTCTTAGGTGGGAACAGGGAAATGATGTGACCTAGCTGTGAGACTGCTCTCAACAGCCCAGTTAGTCCTGACTGTAGGAATCATTTTCTGAGGTGTTTGGCTTAAAATGAGATGCTTTCCTAAGCAAATAAAAGCATCAAAAATCACCCAGCAGCAGTTGAAATAGGGAAATTTTGGATTGTAAATGGTTGCTGTCATGAGCTCCAGATGAATTAACAGTCTTGCCTTAAGAGCTAGATTGCAATTTTAAAATATTTCCCTTTCTGTCTGCTTTCTGAGATGGTGGCATAGCAGACCCCTTTCTAAAGTTGCTCAAGTTTAGTGGGTGTGTTGCTAAGTTTCAGAAAAGAACAAACTTTTTATGGTTTGTTGCAAGCTAAGCTCTGTGCTGTCTCTTGTGCCTCTCAGCTGTGACCTGTCCTGCCCTGGAAGTGCCTGTCCATGGGGCTGTGAACTGCTCCCAGCCCTCTGTGCAGCTCACCTGGGGAACCACCTGTGAGTTCAGCTGTGAGGAAGGATTTACCCTGACAGGAGCAGCCACGCTGCAGTGCGGCTCTTCCGGGGCCTGGGACAGGCAGCAGCCGAGCTGTGCAGGTAATTCCCTTCTCCCGCTGCCCTGAGCCCCGGGGCTGCGGGCACTGCCGTGCTGCTCTCCGGAGCGCCTGTGCTGCTCTCCGGAGCGCCTGTGCTGATGCTGTTGTGCTCCTGTGCCGCAGCTGTGAGGTGCGAGGCTGTCCCGCGGCCAGCAGAAGGCTCCGTGAGCTGTGACCGCGCTCCTGCGGACCTCACCTCCGGCTCCCGCTGTGATTTCCAGTGCAGCGAGGGATTTGTCCTGGAGGGCTCCCCCAGCACCGAGTGCCTGCCACAGGGACGGTGGTCAGAGCCAGTGCCCAAATGCAAAGGTGAGACTTGCTGCGTTGGAAACCATTGACTGAAGTGTGAAGAATCTGAACAGGCTTTTTAATCAAGCGTAATCAAAGAGTAGCATTCATCCCCATCACGTCTGTGGTACTTTCCATGAGCAGATCTCAGGGTGGGGTCATTTAGCCTCGTGTATTAGTGAGGAAACAGCAGTGCAGGGTGACAAATAACACTCTGGGGCAGTGTCCACACACATACAGAACCACACTTGTAGAGTGGAGTCTTCTGGCAGGGATTCTTTAATCCCTAAACCCCAAATGGGAGCAGGTATCAGTTTATGCAGTCCAGGGTGGAGAGTCGTCTGGAACCATTCCCAGGATAACTTGTGTGCTTTGGGTGCGTATTTAAAAGTTCTGGTTGCACTGTGCAGCCTGCTTGAAATCTCTGCTCCTGAGACACTGCTAGGTCTGAAGGGAGGTATGATGGCTCTGTAGGGGACAGCTCCAGGCAGGGCATGTCTTCTTGCCAGCTCCTAGAAGAGTGTTCATCCCCAAACTACTCCAAGCTAAGCTCTGTGCTGTCTCTTGTGCCTCTCAGCTGTGACCTGTCCTGCCCTGGAAGTGCCTGTCCATGGGGCTGTGAACTGCTCCCAGCCCTCTGTGCAGCTCACCTGGGGAACCACCTGTGAGTTCAGCTGTGAGGAAGGATTTACCCTGACAGGAGCAGCCACGCTGCAGTGCGGCTCTTCCGGGGCCTGGGACAGGCAGCAGCCGAGCTGTGCAGGTAATTCCCTTCTCCCGCTGCCCTGAGCCCCGGGGCTGCGGGCACTGCCGTGCTGCTCTCCGGAGCGCCTGTGCTGCTCTCCGGAGCGCCTGTGCTGATGCTGTTGTGCTCCTGTGCCGCAGCTGTGAGGTGCGAGGCTGTCCCGCGGCCAGCAGAAGGCTCCGTGAGCTGTGACCGCGCTCCTGCGGACCTCACCTCCGGCTCCCGCTGTGATTTCCAATGCAACGAGGGATTTGTCCTGGAGGGCTCCCCCAGCACCGAGTGCCTGCCACAGGGACAGTGGTCAGAGCCAGTGCCCAAATGCAAAGGTGAGACTGTTGGAAATTGCAGTTTTCTGGTCACTGGGGAACACACACAAATCCATATTCCTATGGCTCCAAATTAAACTCTTTGCTCCCATGTTTTCAGCTGTGCCTTGGAATGCCTGCTAATGGCTCTGAGCAGCTCCCATCTCAAAATCAAATAATTTGAAAATAAATTGTACACTTACTAGTGCAAAAAAAAAATTGGGCCAAAGACAGGAAACTCCTTAGTGACTCTTAACCCTTTCTTTTTGTGTTTCAGTCATACAGTGTGAACCACTGAGCTCTCCTGAGAAAGGCTCTGTGGATTGCTCCCACGGGGCTGGGATCTTCACCTACAACACCTCCTGCCACTTCAGCTGCCTTGAAGGATGGAGTCTGAATGGCTCTCGTGTCCTTGAGTGCAGCCTTTCAGGGAACTGGAGTGCCAGCCTGCCCACATGTGAAGGTGATTTGCCTGTGAGCAGCCACAGACATTTTTAGTCAGATGAGGCATGGAAGGGTGGTGGTGGTGGTAATAGAAACCAGTGAGTTAGAACATGTAGTGAAGTCCATAAATACAAAAGCCCAACAAAATCACTCATTATGCTTGAAAATAGAAAAGGGGGAAACTCCTAAAAGATCTTGGTGGGAAATGTTGGTTTCTTTTACATTTAAAAAACCCCCTGCAACCAGATCTCAGTTCTTTCTGTTTGTTTTTTTAAAAAAATATTTCTCACTATGAGCTTTTTTTCATGTGAATAGAGACAAAACCTTTTTTTTAGAGAAACAGAACCTTGTGGGGAAATCTGCATTCATAGTCTGTTTCTCCGTGCAAAATTTATAATTTTTTTTAATTTGGTCCAATAGTTTCTTGGATGAGCTCCTCAGCCAAAAGGCCTCACAGAGCTTTTTTCTCAGGCTGTGATTTCAAAGGACAGAAAGTCCAGCCTTGCCTTCTCATTCAAGGCAGGGAGAGCTCTGTCACTGCCCTCAGCTGGAACACCCCCGGCTGGCCTGGAATGCTTTTGCTTAAGGTCCTTAAAGCTCAATTCCACTTTCATTTGCTTGAACAGAATTGAGACCCTTGAATCATTTCATTGATCTCAGCAGGATTGCTCAAAGAGGAAGATAGCACACAGGGAGTTAAAATATGAACTGCAACATGAAAAATAAGAGGAGCACAAATTGCTATGCAGGGCTGGAGGTTAGAGACAGACCCTGGTGTAGGGAGCTTCTTGCCTTGCCATTACTTTGGCAATGGATGGGGTATTTTTTGGTATTCAGCTTTTTGCCTTGTGTACAGGAACTGTCCTGTTTCATCAAGAGAAAACTTTAGAGTTACAAGCTGCAGTTCTGGTTCCTCTTGAAGAGCACAAAGAAAGGGAAGAAGCAGAGAGGGCTTCAAAGACCACCCATGCCCTTTGATCTCACTGAAACCTTTTCATCCTTCCAGCCTCTGAGCAAGCCAGCTACATCTCTGTGGGCATAGCAGCCACTTCTGCCTCTCTGCTGTCCACAGCATCATTCCTGCTTTGGCTTGCAAGGCGCTTCCGCAGAAAAGGTGAGCACTTGGTCTGGCTCCACGGCTTTGTTTATCTTCCTGAAGAATCTTCAGCGGAGGAAAAGTACCCCAAAACCTCCAAAGCCCAATTCTTTGCTTGTTGAAAAAGTGGCAATTCCCACACTTAGATAAATTCCAACATTATTTTCAAGAACCCTCCTTGTATGCCATGTTTGCCTTTTGGATAAACATCTAAAAAAGGAAAAAAAGTAGTAAACCCCAAATATTTAGACGATAAGAATTAAGGCTTTTATCTTGAAATGCTAATATCTTTTCTTGTTCTCTTGCAGCAAAGAAATTTATTCCTTTCAGGTAAGCTGTGTCTCAAAAGCAACATTAAAAAACCCACTGCCATCACTTTGCTAAAATCCATTTGATAAAAACCTGCTGTCATTAAAGTACTTTTCACTTTTTGTTTTATAGGAACTGGCAGGAAACAGGGAGTGAAGGTAGCTTCCAAAGTGCTGGCCAGAATGTCTAACTTGGGTGTTTCAGGTAAGCACATGTGATGGCTTCACTCACAAATTCTCTTCCTTTTAATCACACAAGCAATCAATCAGAGCTGCTAATTGCTGTACAATTGCTGACACAGCAATATGTGCTTTGGGATACCTAATATGCATCTTGGCATTGCATGGAAGTTCCTAACAAGACTGATGGATTTATTGCTGTAGAAATGGTTGTTCAGCTCCTCAAGGATGATTGTGCTTAGCATTCTGTCCAGCTGCATATGGTATTAGGAACACTTTTGTGCAGTTCTGCTACCTGCTGCACACAAAATTCCTCTGAGATGAGAGCAAATACTAATCTCTGCCAGTTTTCTGATTTATGGGAGAATTTTGTCCTCTCCACAGGAACTGCAGCCACCTTCACTTACGTCTCAGATTTCTGGAGAATGAAACTGCCTGCAAATCAGCAGCTGTCCAGATGTTTTTACCTTTTGCTGACAAGATGATTGACCTTGTGTGTGATTCAGAAATCTTGAACTCAAGCTGTCTGGCATTTCCATTGAAGACAAGCAGCAAACTCTGGCCTTCTGGCCAAGCCCTGCCTACATTCAGCCATGTGGTTATCCTAACCTGGAACTTTGCCATCTCCTGTCCAGATGGTGAGCAAATAGTGCACTGCTGCCTGAAGAGGAGGCTGGTTCCTCCTCTGCTCCACTCAAAGGTACCGAGGTGAGGTGAAGACATGAATTATTTCACTTCACTTACTACACTGCTGGAGGTGTCTCCTCTGGAGTCACAGGGGTTATGCTTGCAGAAGAATCAGGATGACAAAATATTTGCTGAACAGCTTTGAAACTATTGATCTGCTTTGTGGAAGTCAGTTTATTTCAAGATACCCCGGTCAATAGATTTGCCTGGAGTGATATGGGTAATTATTTGGGTTTCTGCTGCATATCCCAGAAAACTCAGATACCTTTTTTAAAACTATAGCAGCACTAGGAACCATAGTGCTTACACAGTGTACTCTGGTTTCTGAACACAGCAGGTAGATCTGAAATTATCTCATCCCTGTGGGATTGTGTACTGTAATATGTGTATATACATATATATTTATTTGTGCAGCTTTTACTGTGGATATTTCTGTGCTCCTAACTGTATGTGTATTGTAAAACACTTGTTCTTGAGTAGGTCTGTGGCTGTTGATCAATTGAGCAGAATTTATTTTAAAATAAATTGGAGGTGTTTGTAAGGATTGCATGCCTGCATAATGTTTACAAATGAAATGGAAGACTGAGATTTGTATGTTTATGTATTGGAATTTTGATTTTTTGAGCTGTTAAAAAACTTCAAATGAGAGTCTCTCTTAATTTATGTTTAAGTTATGATTATAAATTAAAAATCTCTCATTTAACCCAATATGTATTTTCCTATTTGTAACATTTTTTAATAAAATGTTTTCAATTTAACGCTCCCTATTTGTAAATGTGAATAATTTAAATTATTTGGGTCAGCCCTGTGACTTGTGGCTTCAGCTGAAGGATGTGAGGGTAGGGAGAAGACTGATTAAAAGCAAGGCTGTCCTTTACTGGAGAATCACCAGGTTGGAAGAGACCTTTAAGATCATCGAGTCCAACCTAGCCCTAACATTCAATTAAACCATGGCACCGAGTGCCACAACCAATCTGTTTCTTAAACACATCCAGGGATGGTGACTCCACAGCCTCCCGGGGCAGACCATTCCAGTACTTTATCATTCTTTCAATAAAACCCCTGTCCCTAACATCCAGCCTTGGAGCTTTCGGTGTTTGCAGAGCAGCCAGGGCCAGAGCAGCCAGCAGATGGGGCTGAGTGCTTGGGACTGGGACTGGAGCCGATCCCGAACCTGCATCCCCGGGCGGGAAGGGAGGAGAAGCAGCAGTGGCGTGTCCCAGGTGCCTGGGCCAGCAGCGAGCTCCGGCATGTACAGGACGGAGGGAAGAGCAGGAAGAGAAGCAAACAGGGGATCTCGGTGCAAAAATAACAGCACGAGCCCCTGAGCCCGGCCAGGTTTTGCAGCTCTTTGTGCTGGGAAGGTGAAGGAGTTAGCATGGATCTGCAGCTGAAAGCACAGCTCTCACTGCTGCCTGGGGACCTCCATCTCCTGGCCTGGGCTGCAGCCCAGCACTGCCCTGGCTGCTGCTGGGGAGGTGCCAGTGGTGGCCAGACACTGCTGGGGTCACCTTTGCCAGCCCCTGGGATAACCAGGGAGGCTGAACTGCAGCTCTGAAGGAGCCTGCCCTTGCTGACAAACTCTGAGGGGGATTCCTGCCCCAGCCAAGGCTCAAGAGAAGCCACCAAGCCTGTGGATGAGGGAGTCACTTGAGAGGTGCTGCACCACAGGGGCCAGAGCCCATTGCTGTTTGTCCCAAACCGATTAAAGAGCTGAGAGTGGCTGTCAGCACTTCCACTGCCTTGGCAAGGTGGGGCCCAACCTTGTGAGCAGATGCAGAGCAGTAATCCTCAGGTTCCCTGAGGGGACGCAGAGATTAGCCCGGAACGCCCTGCTCTGAATCCCTGCAGGAGCTGTTTTCAGAGCTAATGCACCACACGGATCCCCTGGCCTGCCCTTGTTGTTGTCCTCTACATGCAGGGCCAGCGTGTAGCATCCTCCGGAGAGAGCTGCTTATCCAGCATGGCTCTGCCCAGGGCAGTCCAGCTTCTCCTTTCCTGACCAGAGCTGGTGCTTCCAGCAGTTTTCCCTGGGATATTACAGGGGCTTTATTGTCAGAAGAAAGACTATAAAATTATCCATCCTCTTTCTCCAAGCCTTGTGACTTCTAGAGGCAATGCTCTTCTAGTGAGGTCACATTTGGGTGGGATTCATCCTCTGCTTCTCCCATATATCCCCAAGGCCAGACAAAGACTCTCCTTCCTTGCAGTGACTCTCAAGTTACATCCATTCTCATAATTAACGTTAGTCCAGGACACAGGAAAACCCCAGCCTGTGCTCCTCCAGGTTGCTTGATTCTTCATCCCCTCCTGGCACAGTTTTTCCTGCCTCAGGATATGATTTGCCAGTTATGATGGCATGGTGCATCCAGGCCTGGAGAGGCTTCAGGAAGTCGTTTGATTTGTGGTGGATGTGTCTGTGCCAGTGCCTGGGAACACAGCTCTTGTTTGCTATCTGTGTAGTTCCCGTGCTGGCAACAATGGCCATGGGAATGCTGGCTGCCAGGCAGTGCCTCAGTCACTCCATTGTGTCACTGCTCCTGTGCAGTGCTGAGCAGCCACCGATGGGCTGCAGGATCTTTGCTGGAGGGACTTCCTTTATTTCCTGTTGTTCTGGTTCCTCAAATTCCTCATCTCTCCCCGGGCCTGTGGCATTGTTCAGAACAGGATCCGTGTTCTGCCTGGCATCTCCTTTTGGTGTCTGCTTGTGCTGTGACCTGTGGAAGCTGTGAAGGTGACATTAGCTGGGAGGCATGCCTGTCCTTTCACGGCTCTGTGTGTCTGCTGCTTGGCAAGGGGATGGCTTTGGTGTGTACCTTAACACATTCCTGATCAACCCAGCTACCCGGGGTGGCTTCACCTTCTTCACTTCTGCAGTCTGACAGACTGGGAGTTGGAAACAAAATTTCACTAAAAGTCTCAGAAGACGGGCAGTGTTTGATTTGGGCTGGGTGTTCCTGTGGGCTCTGGTGATGCAGACAGCGTAAGACACAGATTGGGTTTGTGCCCTCTGTTTTCATAAGCAATGAGCCACCAAACAAGCAGTCATTTACCAGGGCCAGTTTTTCAGGACTGGGCTGCACCCAGCGTTTGGGCAGTGTTTCTCTTGTGAGGATAAATCCCTGCTCGGAGCTCCGGGGGCTGCACATCCCTGCAGCTCCTCGCGTGCTGAGGGGCCTCTGGAGCAGCGGCTCCCGCAGGAGCTGCTGTCGTGATCCAGCCGCTGGAACCTGCTCTGGGAGCTGTCAGAGGATATTAGGGCCAGCAGGCCAGACTGCAGAACACTGTGTCTGTGCAATGCAACATTCCTGGGCCTCTGTGGGTCTGGTTTCTGTCCTGGGTCTCACTGCTGTTTGGATTCCTCTGGTTCTTGCCAGGGCTGGCTCCTTTCCCTTGGCTCGAGTGCTCGAGTGTCCTGCCCTTGTGTGGCTGCTGCTGGGTGCTTGGGGAGGGGTCTTCACTCCACAGACCCAGAGCAGCAAATTGTTGTGATGAGCTCTTGGTCAGGCACAGAGAAGTGCACAGGTTTGCTGCTCCCTGGGAGCCATAACTCCCATCAGATGAGAAATGCAGCCTGGGCTTGCCCAGCCACAGGCAGGACAGGTTCCTGGTGGTACTGGCCAACAGGGACTTGGTGGAAAGCAGGAAAGCAGGTACCAGAGCCCAGCCTGTCACAGCATTTGCACAGTTGTCCTATGGAGCTCCCTAGCCTGGTTTATGGCCTCTCTCCTGCACAGCTGTAGGAAGAAACAATCAAAATTGCAGGTTACATTTGACCAGAGGATTCAAAACCTGCTGAATGTTTTTTGCTACTCACCTGGCACTATTAAACCTCACTTTGAAGGGACACAGACTCAGCTACTACAGTTCAGCTGTGGCTTCACAGATAGAAATCTGCAGCCCAGAAAGTGTTTCCACAGCAGATGATGGCCAGTGCTTTCCCCAGCTCAGGAAAGCTGCTGCCAAGAACACGACAGCGTGCAAAAAGCACAAATGCCTCCTAAGCAAGCCAGCAGATGCCCCCAGGCAGCTGCCAGCAGGTTTTCTACCTGCCCTCCTACTTCAGGGAAGGACATTCCCTGAAAAGCCCAACAGTTGCTTTGACTTTCAGCCCGGGCCAAGAGGGACCTTCATCAGCTTCTCGCCTCGCCAGCTGCCATGAAAGCAGCGATGGCAGGTGTGAAATTGCAGGTGACTTGCTCACTTCTGGCACTCCAGCGCTGTCATTTTTGGCTTTTGACAGCCTCTGAGTGGGCAGAATTAGGGAATCACAGTGAATTCAGGCCTTCTGGAGCAAGCCTCGGGCCATGGAGCCCTCGGGTGGAAGGAAAAGGGTTAAAGGGGAGATAGGAAACACTTTGTTCAGGGTTTATTCCATAGGATGGTTTCTGGAAAGGAGGGACTGCAATCAGGCAGGATGTATTCACTTCAGGATCTTGGGAAATCAAGCTCAGCCTGGCCCAGACCAAGGGAAAAATGCAGCACAGCCTACACAGCAAGAAAAAGCGATGTCCCCGCTTTACCTCATCTGTGTCAGAGCAAACAATGCAGATAAGATGAAAATCAGACATGGTGGAATGCTGTCATTGCACGGACAACCAAGATATCCTGTGGGGAAATGATACAGTTTGAGCAAAAGACAGGGGGGTTATCCTGGAATCCCTGTCCTGTGACAGGGAGAAAGGGCCCTCTCCAGTCCTCGCTGTATTTCTGCTGAAGGCAGCAGAGGAAAGCTCTGCAGGTAAGTTAGGAGCTGCTGGGCCACTGTCAGAGCAAGGAGAGGATCTCTGTTATTTCTTAGCAGATCACTTTTCATCAGTGCCACCCCTGGAAACAACCAGGTGCAGCAGAGGTTTTTCTGTTCTGTCTTCTAATCCATGCCTGTCCTACAACTGAGTTTAAAATCTGAATTTTTAAAACTTACCAGATGTACAAAGTATCTCGTAAAGTTCCTGCAACTACTTACAACTGTTGGGCTCGTGGAAGTCACATAACTGCTGAAAAGAAATCACACACAGACCCCCATTTTCTCCAGACTGCTATTTGTCCAGTTTGGCTGCATTAAATCCAGAAGTGGTTCCTTTAGTTGCTGACAAAAGTGTTTCCAATGCTGCCAGACAAAGCTAATAACACACACACACTCACAATGATCAGTCAAAGCTTTTTTCTTGTCACTTTTGCTTCCTGTTTCTTTGCATGCACACAGGGCACATTTTGGTTCTCGGCCCATTAAATGGTGAATGAACCCTCACAACACCCTTCCCTGCCTCCTAAGTGGGAGAAAGTCTTGCAGGTCAGCCTTTTTGTGGCAGAAATGGGTGATGGAGACTCCACAGGCTCTAAAAGCACTTTATTCATGTTCCTGCATGAGCAGGGGGGATGGAGATGGTTGCAAACAGCAGGGACTCTACCTCCATGAAGCTCTGGAAAGTGATTCTACCTTACAGAAATGCACTGTGCAAGGATCATTGGGAGGAGTTTTGGGAAAATGGGCTCCCCCAGGTTTTTCAATGAGCAAAACTAACTCTGAAGAGCAGATTTCTCCTTGAGCTTACACTGGAGGAAAGAACTCATCAGAGGATCCTAGAAAGGAGGATTTGAAGAGCCCTGAGAAGCTCTTCAAACCCTGTCCCAGCCTGGGTTATTTTGCAGGTGGAAGCTGGTGCTCTGCACCCTGGACAATAAGCAGGGGCTCTCTGACAGGAACCTGGGTGGCTCTCACTGGCACCCCATGTCTGAAAGGATGTTCCAGGCAACCCCAGGGGTTTGGTGCCAACTCCCACTGGAACACATTCCCCATTTACAAAACCTCCAGGGATGGTGACAGAATGATGCAGAAGTCCTTAGAGGAGAGCTCTGGGACCTCCCCAGGGAGAGGAGAGGATCTGTACCAGGGGAATGACATGTCCTATCCTCACCCCTCCTATTCTCACCCCCTGCCTTGTCTTTCTGGGAGGCCAGGCAGGCCTTTGCTGTGATCTGGGACAGCCATCCTTCTGTTCCCATGTCTCCAGTGGGAAAACCTAAGCCTTCAGGGTGTTTGGAGGCTCTGGGAACAGGTGCAATAGGGGGCCTAAAAAACAACAGATCAGAAAACATATGGGCCTGCCCCAGCCCTTAATTAACCTAATTGCTGTAGCCTCCACGAAGATCTGTGTGTTTTCCTAGCGTGGTTCCGGTGCAGGCACCGTCCCCAGTGACAGAGAGCAGACTCAGAAATGCCCTCAGCAGCCCCTGCCACCCCTGCAGGGCAGAGCATCTCCATAAAACCAGCTGGTGGGCCCAGGGTGAGGGTTCTCCACAGCCCAGCCCTCCAAGGAGGTGCTGAGGGGTTCTCTGGGGCAGGGATGGGTTTGGGGGGCTCACAGGGCTCTCACAGCCCGGGCTGGGGCTGGTCTGCCCGCCCTGTGTCAGAGGAGGTGGCTGCCTGATTGCTGCTGCAGGGCACTGACTCACTCTGCCCATGGGAGCACTGAGCCAGCTCACCTGCCTGTTCCATGGCACAGTGACACCCCTGGGGAGTTACAGAGTGAAACTGCTGCAAAAGGAGCACAAAATGCTCTCTGGTTAAAGAGCTGGGCTGCAGCGCTCTCTTCATGACTTCAGAGCTGGAGAAAGGGTAATTAAGAATCTTTACTAACCTCTTTTGTTGCTCAGACAACAGCAAGGTTTTTCCCACTTCAGAGTCACTCTTTCCTCACTGAAAGTATTTGGAGAACAAAGTCATTCCCACTTTGGTTAAACATTTGTCTTCCCATGGCACTGAGTTGTAAATAAAGCCGTTGTCCTAAAAATACTACAGATAACTAAGTTTCCTGAGGCTCAAAGATACCCTCTAACAACAACCCCTGTGTTGTGCTGCAAACTGAAATGTGGAATTGGCTGTCCAGATGTCAGCAGCCCAGCCAGCCGGCCCCTTGCAAGGGAGCAGCTATTCCCACTGATGTGTTTCACTCCAGCAGAGCCTCAATCCTCACTGAAACTGCAGGGCTGGAGATGTGAAGCACGGCAGAAGGAGCTGCCTTGAGAGGTGCAGAGATGCCACTGAGAGAGGAGAGCGAGTGCAGTGTCTGATGTGGGCACATCTTGTCTGGCCAGCCAAGCCAAATGTTTATCACCTTTGGATTCACTGTGCTGCCCAAAAAAGCAAATCAGATGTGTAGTAGTGTTGGCAATCTCTGTAGGAACCTCCTGCCTGCCAGATTCTCTCTCCCCGCCCTCCCAGCAGGTGCCAGCTGGGTTTTGCTTTCTTTCATCCTATGATTGTCTTTCATCAAAGCAAGCCAGGTCAGGGGACGCAGAGCCTAAGGGCTTACTAAAATTAGGCTGATCTTTGGTCCTGTTTGCAAGTCCTTTCTAGGCACGGCAATGCCTGACACACAAACTGGCAAAAATCAGGGTTTGCAAGTCCTAAGTGCAGCTGTGTTTGTGTCATTGTTTGTAAAGTCCTTTGGAGCAGCTGCGTGCCTGCCAGGACAGAGCAGCAGCGCCCAGGCTCAGATCAGAGAGCCCCTGTGAAACAGATCTCAACAGACAAGCAGCCCCCACCAACAGCTACCTGGCACAGGAGAAGCACAGGAGAAGCACAGGAGAAGCACAGGAGAAGCACAGGAGAAGCACAGGAGAAGCACAGGGGATGCAGTTTGGACACAGTCACACCGTGCTCACACAGTGCCCATGACTCAGGCACAGCAGGATCACAGGAGAAGCACAGGGGATGCAGTTTGGACA
>VXBR01004970.1:324672-354049 GCA_013400215.1 Cisticola juncidis | reverse complement strand
GCGCAGCAGGGGCGGGCAGGGGCCTCGCTGGGTGGCAGGGAGGGGACACATCACATCTGGTATCAAGCACCCTCCCTGCCTTCCTCTACAGGCTGAAAAAGGGATGCTGGGGTCTGGGAATTGCTTGTTTGTCTTCTGTGTGTAGGCTGGGATTTGGACTTGGTGTAGGTCAGAGCTGTGGGCCAGGTGAGAGCTTGTCCTGGGTGGTAAAAGCACTCAGAGCCTGGCCAAAGGTCCATCCATCCTGAAAATGATGGATGCATGCAGGGAGGACAGGAGCAGCGTGTGTCCTTCCTCCAGCAGGTACCTACCAGCAGCCTCTGTCCTGAGCTGCTCAGCATCTCCCATCTCTGATAACCTTGTGGGTCCAGGACAGGCTGCCCCCAAATCTGTGATGGTATCTGCACAGACAGCCCTGCAGAGCACGCCTGGCCTTGGCCTGGCTGTTCTCTGGCAGCCCTGGCCCCATTCACTGCCACACAGAGGGTGAGGGATGTAAATTACCCTTTTTTTAGTGCTGACTTGTTGCAAAGGCCAGGCGGGTGGCTGCTCCAGGGGAGTGGCTGTGCAAGGTGCTCATCAGAGACACGAGCAAGGCTCTTCTCCAAGAAGGGTTACAGATGATGGGGGAGGTCCTGGGACATTCTTTCCTGAAGGTGATGGGAATGCACAGAAAGGTGCAAATTCCTAAAGGAGTGGTGGAGAACACTGACTGAGATTCTGCTTTTGGGTCTCGGTGCTTGGGGTTCTGGGAGCCAGGCCACACAGACTGCTTGGTTTCCATCCAGGAGAAGGCACCAGGGCTCCTCTTGGGCATTCCAAATGGGATTGTTTTGTTTGTCAGAGAGGTGTGTGTCTCTTGGAGTCAGCTGAGGCCCCTGATTTTTTTAGCTCTCCCATTTCACCTAAGCACGGGTTCATCAATCCTCCTCTTCCCTTGCTGCTGGGTCATCCTAGGCTGGAGGTTCTGTGTGCCAAAGCTTGGACTGTAAATGTGTTTCCTGGGTCTGCTCTGCTCATGGGATCTTTCCTTTCTGGACAGCTGCCTACCAGGCACAGAGGCCTGGGGGGATTCAGGGAAATACCTGGGGCACTGAGGGATGTATCTTGCACAGTTTGTGGCGTGCTTGAAGTTGGGTCCTTGCTGCCCTGGGTTTTAGGTGCCAGGGCTGCAAGATTTAGTAGATAGGTGTGATTTAAAAGCCTCATTATTTAAATGAGCCATGGAAAATAATTTGTGTGGATATGGCTTGGCTTTTAAACACTCAGAGTTCCTGGTGGGAACATCCCTGGGCCTGTGCTGAGTCCCCAGCAGTGTTGGGGAACTATCTGATGGGAAGTGCCAGTCTTTGCAGCCATCAGGACAGACCCTGGGACTGGTGAATTTATCAACCTTTCAGGGTGTGCTGCTGGAAAACTGAAGGCCTGAAAAGGGACCGGGCTCCAGACTTTTCAGCTGGGATCTGTCTGGCTGGCAGAGGAGACAGCTCTGTGGAGAAGCTGATCTTCAGGGCTGGATTTAATAAGCTGACTTAAGTCAGTGCACATCAGTGCAGTGCCAGTACTTGAGTATGCCCACATCATCCCCGGTGATTTCTCTGCTTCTGCCATGTAGAGGCTGCTCCTTCTGCTCAGAGGCTCGAAAGGACACGGCCAAAATGTGTGGCTGGTGCTCTTTTCTCTCCCTCTCTTTCTGCTGCGGAGGGGTTGAGGGGCAAAGAGCAGATATTTGACAGCAAATGTCATCCCACATCCCTGCAAATTCTTCACGTGCCTGCTCCTTGCTGCTGGGCTGTCGTGTGTGGTGTGGTCTGTCCCTGCCTTGATCCAGGGCTGTTCCTTTCTTTGGGGCATGAGGAATTTTGTCATGCTCCCAAAGCTTTAAATACCAGTGGATTTTCCATTTGGTACAGGGGAACATGTGGCTTTGGAGAGGACAACATGAAAGGCCATAGAGGGCACAGGTGAGGAAAGGGATACTCACTGTAGCTGGCTCCTTTCCCACCCCTCGGCTGCACAGGGAGGGATTTAAACAACTTCTGCAGGGAAACACTGAGAGGAACCTTTCTGATGGGAAAACATTTTGGCTGGAGTTTCATGTTGTATCTGTCTCCCTTTGGCTGCCACTAGAAGGTGAGTCCAGGGAAGGAGAGCTGCCAGGACAGGTGAGAGGTGTGAGTCTGTGCAGGCAGGGCAAAGAGGAGGCTTGGCCCTCCTCACCTCAAACAGACTCGGCTGGCAGAGTTTGCTGAAATTGGCTGTACCTATAAAGGGGTGACCTCAAGATGAACCTGTTGCTTTTCTGTGAGATGGAAATGTCTGCATGGCTTAGAGGACAGATACAAACTGCCAAGAGTGGAATGGTTTGAGCCTCCAGTGAAGGAAGAGACAGTGAGGGCTGAGATCTTTATATCCCCCTTCTCCTTTTCTTTTACTGCCAGGTCTTGAAAGGATTCTTTGGGTTTGCTCAGCTTAAATACGTAATTTTGTACTTCATTTCTTGGGTGGAGCTTCATTTCTCCCAGTTGCCATGCCTGGGCTGTGTCTCAAGATCCAGAGTTTGTAGAGAGGCTGCACAGGCATATCTGCACCAGAGCATGGACATGGCTGTATCTGTGAGCAAATATGGGCTCTGGTTTACTGCCTGGGGCCTGTGGTGTGGGGCTTTTATTCCCTGAGGACTCAGAGGCATCATAGGTGTGAGCTGGGGGCTTGCATGGGCAGGGTTGCTGTATCAGGGAGGGTATTTGGAGCAATGGAAATTTGTTCCAAGGCTTGCTTGAAATTCCTCAGTGGAGTTCAGGAGACCCATTCCCAGGAATCCCGTGTCCTTACAGAAACAGGAGATCTTTGTCATGAGAGGAGAGTGCAAAACCTCGAGAAACCTGCCTCTCCCTCCTTCTTGAGGACACACTTGGGGTTTAGGGGTATTTGATTTCCTCCCCTGCTCTCAGGGTTCCCAGTGGACAGGAAGAAATCCCTTTTTACAGGGGTTAATGTGCCAATGGCACCTGCAGAAGTGGAGGTGGGATCCAGGTGGGCTGTCTGGTTCCTGAGGGGCTCCAGGCATCCTGTGAGAGGGGCAGCATCCCACTGTGGCTAATGGAAAATGCCTCACTGACTGGAGCAAGGACTAAACTCCAAACACAGCTGGCTGAGAAGTGCTGACTGCAGCTGTGCCTCGGTGATTTGGTGTCTGTGGCTTTTGGGCCCCTGGTCCAGATCTAAAGCTCTGTGGCCATGTGACCCATAGTGCTAATCTGGCATAAATGCCCTTTCCTTCCTCAGATCTTTTCAAATTATTAAAATGGGGCAAATGTGATAGGGCAGGCTTTATCCTGGACCAGATCTGCTGGCTGCCAGAGAGCAGACTCTGCTGGAGACATGTAAGGAGAGACAGGAGTGATTCAGAGAAAGCTGGAGCCCTCAGTGTGGCACTAATTTGACAGTGTGCACTCAGATGCTCACACTCGATGCAGGCAGAGCTCAGTGCACAAACCCAGCGTGAACGAGGCTGGAGCTGCGCCCTTCCTTGGAGAGAACACAAATCAGAAATCCAAACGTACCTGCTGAGCTCCCCTCTCCCGTGGCAAGACACACAGGGACCTGGGATTAGATGCCTTGTGATGGATATCAACCTTCTGGGCTTTTGGGGCCCGGCTGCAGTGGCTGGGACCTCGGGGACCCGTGGCTGTGCCCTCAGCCACGGTGCTAACCCTTGATGTGAAGCTGTTCCTCTTGGATGCCTCCAGCCTCCCTCCCCTGAGAAAGGAGCTACTCCAAGCAGAAATAACCCCTGTTACCTTGATCTCCAGGACAGCCACGTTTGCCTGTCTGGTATAAATAGAGCATTTGAGGCACCGGACGTGATGGAGATTGACAGGTTGTCTCCGGAGTTTTGCACTTGCTGAAGCAGGAGGAAATGTAAAAGCATCAACGTGGGGAAGCACAGCATGAGAGCAGCCAGCAAAGCCCCCCAGCTGCACAGCAGGCTGTGCCACCTGCCAGGAGGAGGCAGGTGGGGCTCTTGGTGGCCCTGGGCAGGGCACTGCTGTGACAAGACCTTCCCCAGCCTGCGCTGAGCCGTACGAGGTCCAGCACACCCCTCGTGTGCCACCAGCTCAGCCTCCTGCCAGCCCCTCTACTCACAGAAATCCAGGCCTCCCAGCAAAAAGAGAAGGAAAAATGGAGCAGGATCAAGGGGGAGGAAAACAGGGTTGAAAGTTTTCCAGAAGTTCTGCAGAGATAGGTGTGGGGACCAAGTTTCACTTAGGTGGTTTGTTTCTAGGTAGTCAGAGAAGCCTCTAAATCAGTATTTATTTGTGACTGAGGGTTGCCTTTTTAATTTTTTTAAAGCACTTGTTCCTACAAGCAATAATGGAGGGTTAACCTGGGCAAGGAACATCTTCTGTTGAAACGTTTTGTTTGAAAAATGGTTGTTGTGGTAAAACTGGGAAATTGCATGGGCTGTGTCTTTCAAGCTTTCTCTGAGAACTCTCTTTTTGTTTTATTTTTTGTTTGTTTGTTTGTTTTGTGTGGGGTTTTTGTTGTTGTTGTTGTTTGGTGGGGGGGCTTGTGGGTTCTTTTTCTTTTTTGTTGTTGTTTTGGTTTTTTGTGGTTTTGTTGCTGGTGGTTTTTGGTTTTTTTTGTTTTTGTTTTCAGGAGATGAGGAAATCCTGGTCAGGGTGTAGTTTTTCTTTGGAGGAAGATAACCTAACTGTTTTCAGGCATTTTGCAGAAATCTCAGCTTCACATCACGTGAACATCAGGGTTAAAGATGGGCTTGTGTTCAAATGACAACCTCTGTTCTCAGGTCATTCTGAGTGGAAAGTTTGCTTGCAGGGTGGTATCAAGGAGGTATCAAGTGACCCTTTCTTCACCTGTCCTTTGAATATCCCTTGTTGAACACCAAAGGACTTGTCAAGGTGAACTTAAGAGCTGAGTGCTCTTTTCCTAACAAAATCTCTTCTGGACACAAGGCCCTTTTGTCAGGGACCTGCTTTTGGATCTGAGCGACTTCAGCACTTGCACATAGAAATCCTCACTTCATTCAGTGCGCATCCAACCTGGAATCCTGGTTTTACAGCACAATTTGCTGTCTTGTACCATGGACAAGAGAAATAAGGTGCTTACCTGGAAGCGTGAGGGATGGGGGACTCTCCCAGCTGGAATACTGTGGTTCCTTTTTTGTCTCTCTGGTCTTTCTTCCAGGAAAGGTAAAAAGGTGGAGTGGCCTGTCTGAAAGTGAGCAGGGAGCTGTGAACTCCCAAACTCTGATCTTCCACTCTTTTGACCCAACCACTGCTGCAGGATACAATGCATGCCCCAACCCCTCTGTGACACAGCACACATCTTTCATCACGGGCTTGCTCACTCCCATGCAAGCCCAACCCAAAGCAATCGATGCTTTTGACAAAGTTATTATTATTTTCCAGAGGATCCAAATGACCACTTTTCTGGCTCCACCTTCCCAGGAATGCTCTGCTGCACGCTCTTCCATGCCGCTGCCGCTGCTGACCTTTCTGCTCCGGCAATGGGACTCTCTGGAAAGCACATAGGCAGTGATTCTTCCCTGGTACAAAGGCCGGGATTGTTGGCAGCTTGACGCCCCAGAAAGTGTCTAATTGACTCGACCCTCTCTAGCTGGGCTCCGGATGGGTTTCCTGCCTGGGGATATCTCGGCGTTATAGTGGACCTGTTGTTCCTGTTCCAGGGCGGGGTCCCTGCCAGCCTCACTTGGGGGCTCCAAACTCTCTTGGAGCATCCCCAGAGCAGTGGCTTGGATTGATGGGTACAGTGACAGGCACAAATCTGCCCTTTGCATCCCAGGGAGCGTTAGTGTGAGAGTGTCTCTGCTAACTCAGCAATGTTTGCTCACCCTGATGCCCTGGAGTGGCCACCTAGAACAGAGCCTGGACAAGATCAAGAGGGTAAAAGTGGGTATTTATTGAAGGCCTTCAACATCTACACCTTGGGCACTCAGAAACCTCACAGAGGGGCTGCACCCAAGATGGACAATGGTCAGGAGTTTTTCAGACAATTATAAGTTTGGTCCATTTACATATCAGAGGTTAATCCTCCAATTACAGCTTCAGGTAATTAAGTAATTTGCTCCAAGTTTGCTCCCTCAGTTCACTGTTGTTTACATCTCTCAGGGCCTGAAGCAGTGAGGTGTCCTTGAGTTTTAGGCCTGGAGAAGAATTGTTTTGTCTGAATAAAATGGGAGAACTGTAGCTGACAGCTTATGGAGTTTTAGAGTTATACACTGAAGTGCTGCAGGATCTGAAAAATATAAAAGCTAAATCCTAAGGCATCAACTCCAGTGCATCTGCAGTGTGGGCTTGGCCCAGGTGCCTTCTGGGCTGGGCAGAGGCCTTGTCAGGTATCTCTGTCACCTTGCACAAATGCCTGGGAGCGCTTTGCCTTCATCTGTGTCAAAATATGTAAGAGCCACCAGCGGTGCCTGTCTGAGGAGGTAATTCCTGGCAGGATTGGGCAGCTGGGCTCAGCAACCAGCAAAGCTGCTGGAGGTGCTTAGGCAGGCGTAAGAGGATTGGGTGACACCGCTGATTAGTGTCCAGGGCCTCATTAGGGTGCTGCTAATTGCAGGTCTCCCAAGGTTCCTCCAGGCCCTTTAAATCTGTCCTCGGAGGCTGCGCTGCCTGCATGGGACGGGGCTTTCTGCAAGGTAGGAGTGCCCTCCCTGCAGCAGCCTGGCACTGGGGTGGCCCTGACACCTGGGATGGGAATCACACAGGGTGGCAGCTGTGGGGCTCAGGGACAGAGGGAGGGCCTGGGGAGGAGGGCAGGCAGGCTGTGCTCCTGCAGGTGTGTTGGTGGTGCTGCTGTTTGAACGTGCTGCTGCAGGTAATTGCATTAGCCTGGTGAGGCTCCCGGCCTAATTTCATTAGCTTGGTGTCTGTGGTTATTGCTGGACATGAGGAAGGGCAGGGATGGATGGGGAAGGGCTGATGCAGCAGCTCCCTTCCTCCATCTCCAGGGAGGCAATTTGCTTTTGGTGACTTTTGCCTGTTCCTGGCCAGTGCCATGGACCAGTGCAGCAGATGGATGAGGTGGGCTAAATCCACTTGCTGGCCTGGAGAAATCCAGTTTCAAGTGCCTGTTCTGGCACTGACCTCCTGCTTTGCCCTGACCAGGTCACCTGGCATCTGTGTCACCCTCAGAGGCCAGCAGGGAGGAGAATGGGCATTTGGGCTCCTGGGGCACTCAATCTGGTAGCCCTTATTGCACCTCATTATCCATGTGAAGCAGGCCCCAGGTCTAACACCAGCACTCCACAAGAAGAGGGTTTTCCCTGGAATTCAGTCACTCTGGAGCAGTGTGGCAGGAGGAAGATGACTGGTGTGGGATTATAAGAGCTGCAACCTTTTTATTTGGTCACATCTATGGCATCAGTATATATGTACACTGCCTTTAAACAAAGATGGGGTGGGGCTTGATGGAATTCCTGAACACATTTGGGGTTTTCCTACTTCAAGGAAAAGGGACCATATTTGCTTTCCAGCTTTCCTGGTTCTGGTGCAGAGCAGGATAAAATGATTCCCCTGTAGGCCTTTATGCAGTCAGGCTCCAGAGACCAGCACCCTGAAAGGCTTGTGGAGTAGTACTGGTGGAGGAGTTCTTTGAGATGCTGTCCCAGCACACTGCAGAAATACTCTCTGCAGTCCAGTGGCCTTGGGAAGTTAACTGGGAGGTGAGTGAGTGAGTGAGTGAGTGAGTGAGTGAGCTGGAGATCCCAACACAACTTTAGCATCTTGGTTGGCTTGAGTGGTTCTGCTTTGCCAGGAGTCCTGCTCTGACTGGTGCCCCCAGGTGTGGCTGCTGGATGCCCCTGGCAGCACTGAATCCCACCTGGGTGCAGCATGGCAATGGTTTTCCTTCCTGAATTAACAGTGGCAGTGGCAATGTCTTCTCCTTTTACACAACGAGAGGATGGGCAGGGGAATAAAAAGCCTTTAGTACTCTGAAGCTGTGAATTGTGCTATTCTACAGGAAACTGAGGGGCTGCCTCTGTAAGGTCCTGCAGTACTGCTTAGGAGAGGCTGGGCTGGCTCCTGGAGTCTGTCACAGACTGATTTGGGTGCAGGGACTGGAACTTCTCCACGCTCCAAAATCCGTGGTGGTCTCCTAAATTAATTGCCTGCCGCTTGATTTGCCTGAGGAAAGGGCCTGGAGGGGTTTCCTTGAAGTTGCTCTGTGTGTGCATGTGTTCTGCAGTGCTAAGCACTCACTAACCCAGATCTGCTAAAAATCAATAAAGTAATCCACTTACTGCTTGGGACTGCCAACCTTTTTAAGGAGCTCAGGGCTGTTTTGTCTTCTTTCCTCTCCCAAAGAAAGAAAAGAGCTGTGGGGAAGGGGGTGCTGACAGAGCTGGTCTAAAATCAGGCTCTTTGCTCTGGGCAGATCAATAAAAATAATTCCCTACTAAAACTTCATTAGCCTGGAATTAAAGCCACTGAGATCCTGCGGGGTGGGTAGGAATTACTGGTGAGCTCCATCTCGGCACGGCTGGTGCTTAGAACGCAAAGCTGCTCTGCTGCTCACACCTCCCCGTTCTCAGAGCTGCCAGGGCTGGCTGAGCTGGCTCTGCCTCTCCTCTGCCCCAGCTCTGCCCCACGGCTGCTTGGCAAGGGCACAAACCCTCCTGTTCAGCCCAGGGCAAGGGACAAGCCAGGCTGGCATGGCAGGGAGGTGTGACTTGAGCAGGCAGAGGCAAAACTGCAGCGCGAGGGTGGATTTGTCTCAAAGCAGCAGCTCAGTTCTCAGAGCTGGTGGGATCCTGGGCACCAGGGGTGCAAGGCCTCACTGCATTGCTGCAGGGGTGCTGCATGGCAGGCTTCCATCCTCCCAGAGCTTTCCCATGACACCAGATCAGAGAAACATCCCTCTGTGGCAGGTCGTGTGGGGGGCTGCACAAAATCCCTGTCTTGTGTGGAAGTTTTGGACCAGCTAGGCTTTTTTTGATTGAAAAATGTTTCTTTCAATCTTGTGACAGAGGGAAAAAACTTGCCCTGCTGAGAAATCCAATTTTCTATCAGGAGATTGAAGCAAGGCTCCTTGCAGCCTGTTCCTCAGCAGTGCCCTGGGTGTCTGCCATTGAGATGTCCCTCCCTTGTGCCTGGCGTTTGCTTCCTGCCCCTAACAAGGATCCCCAGCGTGGGTGTTAAAGGACAGCACTGGAGGCAAGGCAGTGTTATCTGAAACAGCAAACTTTGCCAACAGGTTAGAAATCCTTGTGGCTGCTGGGATTGACGCCACTTGGATCAGGCAGGGTGGAGTGTGGGGCAGCCTCCACTGAAACAGGAGCTATGCCTGCATCTCCTGCACCTGGATGTGGCTATGAACACTTGAAGGACTGGCCTGAGCCCAGTCCATCACTGGGGATGGCCTTGTTGTATGTCGGGGTGGTGACGGGGCAGGACACAAGCTCAGCTGAACAGGAGAGGGACAGGACACAGCACCACACTGTCAGATGTTGCTGTGTTGTGCTCTTATCAAACCCTTGGGTCTCCCTTCCCCAGAGCTCCAAACCTGTGGCCAGTGAGAGGGATGTGTAAGCATTGGTAGTCAGCTGCCTCTCCTCCTCTAAAAACAGTTCTGCAGTGCCATTAATGTTTGTGCAATAGAACAAATGAGACGTAAAACGTGGCCAGATAGAAAATACAAGAGTGATCTCTGCTGTTTGTGTTCCCCCTGCAAGACTGCAGTTGCTTGGTGGTTTTTTGCCTCAGCAGAACCTACTCTGAATACTGATCTCTTGTTTTCTTTTTTTTTTAACTGTGAGAAAATAAAAAAGGTGTGTGTAAACCTAAGCCACAGCAAATGGGCTGTACAGAATGCTGGTACTACTGCCTGCAAACCTCCTTGTTCCTGACAGCAGGCAGGTTATCCATTTGTTCTGCTGTGTGGAGATGCACTCCCAAGTGTTAGGTTCCCATCCCCAGGTAAACTCCAAGTCCAGCAGCTGATCTGATGTACCTGGTGCCCATAAAGAGCTGTGCATTCATGTCGTGGTGTCCTCCCAATACTGCACCCTACCAAGTCCTCCCACGCAGATGCAGAGCAGAAACTGGAGGGAATAAAATCACCTTTTAAAAATAATTTAAAGGTTGTTAATATAAGGGAGAGGAAGAACCTTTTCCCTTGCTTAAACTCTCGCTGGAGATAAATGGATATGGCAATGTCTGAGAGCAAAGGAAGAAACAGAGCTAACAAGGGTAACCTTTCCTTCTCCTGCAGATGCGATACCTCAGGGCTGGCTGCACCTCAGTCAGCATCTGCCTCACTGCTGCTGGGTGCCCTGAACAGCCCTGGGCTGGCAGATCCCATGCTTCCCCTTCCAGCATGCTTGTGCCAAAGGGCAAAATGGGTCCTGAGGTGACCTGGAGAGAGCCAAGTGCCAGAAGGCCCTTGTAGGACACCAGACATCCTAAACTGCTCTTCCCTCTTTTTGCCTTGCTGCTCGCATGCCGTGCTCCCCACGGTCCCCTGGTCCAGGCTCTCCCGGGAAGGCAAAGCCCCTTGCTGGCCCTGAGCCCCTGTCCCTGCCATGTGGCTGGTGCCAGTGCCAGGTCTGCAGGCCACCTGCTCCTCCAGCACCCCTGTAAGTGCAGACCCCCACCAAAATTCCTCCCTGCCCATTCCTTTGTGGTGGCTTCGTTCGAGGCTTCCCAGGGCAGACCCAGGAGCAGTGGGCTGTGCTGGATCCCTGCATCTCCCCAGAACTGCAGGAGCTGGGCTGGGGAACCGGGGCTGCTCCTGGTTCGGAGCGCCGAGTCACTGGAGGGGGCAGCGCTTGGGGGCTGCATGTGGCTCTGCCCCAGCCTGGCTGCTTGTTTCTGCTGATTTCTACATATTTCCTGCAGAACTTCACTGTCGGAAGGGCTGGGCATCACACTGAAGTTGTGGAAGTTCGTCTGGGACACGTCTAGTGCACTCTGCTGCCCTGGCTGTGAACTTTAGTGACTGTATGCAGCATGGATCGAGCCCCCTCCCCCGGGCTCTGTGTCCCACCTCTTCTCACCCCATACAGCTTAAGCAACTGGCTAAAGATGCTTTTGGTGCGGTTTGCGTGGCTTTTGTACTCCCCTGAGCGGGGCCGGGGATGAAGTTGAGCTCTGCTAGCCCCAGGAAGGTCCCGCTCCTCCTCAGCCTTGCATCTCCTAGGGGTGACCGCACTCCAGCACCGCAGGGCCGGGAAGTGATTTCGGGAGCGCAGCCGAGGCGTGTTCTGGTGTGGGATGCGAGTGTGGATGTGGAACTCCTGCTGTCGAGGGCTGGCCCTGTTCCCGGCCACAGCCACGCTCCGCTGCCGGGGCTGCTGGAACCAGCACTGGTGGGAAGGCGAGGCAGCCCCCTCCCTCCCCGCCACGCTCCTCCCCTAAGGAACTTAACCTCTGCCGCTGCTCCGATTCCCGATCCATCGCGGGGCCNGGGGAGCCGAGCCGGGGGAGCTCCGGAGCCGCCGCTGAGACGGGAGGAGCGGGGATGGCTCAGCCCGGGCGGCAGCCGCCGGAGCGGGGATGAGCCCAGGGCAGCAGGCGGCTGCCCCGGCACCCTCCGAGAGCCCCCGCGCCCGCAGAGCCATGCCCCGACCCCCGCGGGCTGCGCCGCGCTCCGGGCGGCTTTGAAGTTTAGAGGAGGCGGTCGTGTTGAGAAAGGCGAGCGATGAACTGAAGATTAAACATGTATGGGAATTATCCTCACTTCATTAAGTTTCCTGCGGGCTTTGGCAGTAAGTATCTTACTTGCGTTTGCGATCTCTGCCTTCTGGGTTAGGTGGAGGAACTGATCCCACAGTGGCGGCAGGGGGGGTGTAAAGGGAATTTTAAAACGCCTTTAACCTAGCTCGGATGTGGCTGTAACCTACAGTGCCCGTGTGCTTGTGATTGAAGCTGCCCTGTGGTTTTATGTGCTGTGAACTTCTGCACAGCCAAACCAGGCTGCCTGAAATTTTGCAGGCTTGGGTCAAACCTCTGCGCTCTGCTTTGAAGTTTAGTGGATCGTTCGGGAGATGCATGTTTGTGTCTGTGTGTGATGGCTTGAATCTCTTCATTGTAAGAACAGGATCAAACCAAGCAAGCATCTTTCCGATTTAATTTTTATTAAGTTTTCGGAGGGGAAAAAAAAATCACTTTTCAAAGATAAAACACGCCCCGAGAAAATCTTAAGAGGGCTGTTTCCTTGCCCCGTGGGGCTGTCTGCTGCCCCTGTGACACGGATGCCACCGTAATCGTGTGAGGCTGTGTCAGATTAGCCGAGGCAGGCTGTGGGGGACACAGCGAGGGGCTGATGCTGCGACACCGCTGTGTCGCCGCCGTCCGCCGGCCCTGGCTGCAGGAGCCGCGGCTGCTCTTGGAGAATGGACTCCGCAATCACCGGAGCTTTATTTTTTATCTGAAGTTATTCCCCTTGCCCTGACACGGGGATGTGCGAGGGGAATGGGTTGAGGAGCTGTGGGCTGTGGTGCTCGGTTGCGAGGGGCTGGGAACACCCACCTATGGAGTGCTGATGGAAACTAAAGTGCGTGCATGTGTAAAGTCTTAGTGCCTCTGGAAAACTCCTAGAGCTGTTCCCAGCCCTTCAAGGTGGGTAAACATCTCCAGGAATCGCTCTGGAGGCCCCCAGGCTGTGTACATCAGCCTGTTGTTTCTCTGCTGGAGGAGCAGTTCGTGCAGACATCGGATTGCACAGGGGATGTTCCCACAATGTGTGCATTTGTTTTTATCTCCCTTTTTCACGCGATGCTCACCTCTGGTAATTCTCCAACTCCAGAAAAGTCATTGGTATTGCATCAAGTTATCCTCAGGTTTCACAACCCCTCAGCTTTCCAAAATACCTTTTTAGGCTGTTTCTGCAGAAAAGGGTTGACTCATTGGGAGAATCTACTGCTCACTGGTGTTTTTAAGGACCCAGCAAAAACTTTTTCCTATTGCTGCAACAAGAACAAAATGATGAAAGTGTTATTCATGTTTAATTTATTTCTATTGCAAATTTGCAATTATTTACAAAAGAAAAGTGACATTCAAGCTGATCTTCATAGGAGCTAGGCAGAGATCCCTGTAGGGACAAGGGTCACAGCACTCAGCAGAGCCTTTGGGAGATTTCTAGGAGAGGAAATTGGTAGTAGGAGCAGAGGGATTTCTGTTCCACCAATAAAGGTGAAGGGACTGTTCTCCAACAGTTCAGTATATTGGGAGTTTAACTTCCATTTAAACTATTAAAATGGTGTTTTAACCTGCTTCCAACTTGGTATTAGGAACACAGGTGTTTTCTCTATGTGAATGCCTGACAGAAATTCAAAAGCATGGCCAGGTTTTGTTTGGGATGCTTTAAAACAGTCCCTCTCTCTGTGCTGAGCTCCCTGGGTGGAGTTTGCCACGCTCCCCTCAAAGCCAGAGGGCTCCTGTGTCCCTGAGGCAGCTTGGGGACATGGCAGCCCCTCTGCTCGGGTGGCTGTGTCTGCACAGGGGCATTTCTGGCTGGTTGAGAAAGCAGTGGCTGTGCTGGTCAGATTTAGGGTCTGTGGGCTGTGTGAGAGGGCAGCCAGGCTTTGGGGAGGAGGGGTCGTGGTGACCACGGATGGAAGGGATCTGCCACTGCCTTGGCTCCTCACCACAAAGCCTGTGCAGGCAGCACATCTCCATCAGGCCCACGATGTGTTTGTGGTGTTTACTGCTTCTCCATCCTCTGAAAAAGCCGTGAAACTCTTCCTGGATATGCATCAAGGGAACATCAGGATGCCAGGGCAGTGTCCACACTGAGCTGTCAGCTTGTAGCATTCACTGCACTGCGTTGCTGGAGGGCAAAGTTAAGGTGATGCAGGTTCTGCTCTTCAGCGTGTCTGGATCTTCTTGCATTCAGATTTCCTTCAGCTCTGAAATTCTGGACTTCAATTTCAGCATAATGGAAAAAAAAAGTCTACTGTTAAAACCCTGGAAGCTGAGAATTTTAAGATGAATGAATGGAAGGAATTTAATCCCGGTTCTAACAAGAGAAAAGAAGATAAGAAACCCACAGTCTACTTGTTATCTTTTTCTTTGCTTTCAGGCAGCTGTTACATCTGCTTTACCTTAATTTTATCTGCATTCAGGTTAGAAATAAGGTACATGTTTTCAATGGTGTGTGTAACACCCACTTTGATCTTAAACACCTGAATAGCACCACCAAATTTGTCTGAGAAACTACATCCACAACCTGGTCACGAGCACATGATTTGTGATGAGAAAAGGACAATCAGACTCCAAGGTGTCACAGATGGGTTTGTAGAAATGCAGGGAAAATGTTCAAATGAGTCACCCTTAGACTATGAGACCCTTGCTAAGGCTGGACTACAGGAGCAAAGAAAGGGCTTAAAAACGTGGTTTTATTCCCCAGAAGGATGCATTTCACTCAAAGCCCAGCTCCCAGGGCAAGGAAAGATGCTGTGCTGGCTGTCCCCTCTCTCTGACTCTCTGGCACCGTTGGTTGGGGACAAGAACTAACTTGGCTCCTCCACAAAGTCTCTTTTATTAGTACTCATGTAGCTTGGCCTGCAGCCACACCACCTCCGGCTGCAATCTTGTCAGCTCTCCCAAGCCAAGCAGGGTTAGGCCAGGTCGTTTGGGGGATAGGGAGAGGAAAACCCAGACTGTGCCTGGAGTGGCTCTGCTGCCTGCCTGCCTGGCACCTTTTTCACATGTGATGGTCCCAGGTTGTGTGACCTGCAGGATGGTATTTTCCCTGGATGTCATGGCTTGCTGTGTGCATTCCTATAATTGTGGATGTGAGGATGGAAAAGAGCTCTTTGACCCAGCAAAGGTGTGAGAAAATCCAGTGCTGGGCAACTCTGGCATCTAGGAAAATTAAATGTTCATTTCAAAAATGATATTTTAAATTTTGTAGAAATTTTTCTTTTAAAGCAGGAGACACTTGCCTTCAATTGCCTGGGGCCGCCACAAGTCCTGCAGTCAGTGGGATCCATTCTCCCAGGGACCTGTAGCCTTTCCCAAGTTCAAAGGTAACTGTAGGAATTTGTGCATGTTTTATCCTGGTGGCTGCTGGCCAAGTGGGAAATCTGATCAAACAATAACAGAAAGACCCTTCAGGCCTCAAATTCAACAACTTTTTCCTTGTTTTTTTGGAGATGAGGAACTTTATCCAACTCTTGCATGTTACTGTGGTCACCAGGGAAATGTGATACCTTGTTAGGGTGAGTAAATTTGGTTTGCAGCTCTTTTTTAATTACTTGATGTGTAGTTGCTGAAGGAGTCTTTCCCTGATGCAGGCTCAGCAGCAGATGCTATTTTGAGGTCTTGGCCTGACTGGACTGAAATTGGACAGTGGGTCAATGGCCTAGTATGTCCAAGGACATTTGGACACGACACTCAGCTTCCTGTGGCCAGGTTTGGATGGGCCCTGTTTGCCAGGGAGGCACAGGAGCATTACCAGAGAAGAGAGGAACCAGCTCTTCCCACCACCTGCAGAGCTGAGGGAAACTTTCTGCCTCCCTCTTGGAGAAACCCCTGCTCCCATAGGTGCCCCTACAGCTCCTGGAAGTTTTGCTCCTTGTTTATAGTGCTCAGGGAAGGCTGCATTATTTATTGACTTGGAGTTGAGCAGGAAGACAGAAACACAGAGGTTACTGGATGTTAAAAGCAAGGCAAACCCACTGTCCTTTCTGTGGGATATTGGCATGGCAGTTTGTACTGTCTGTGGGAATCTGCTTGGACAGTTAAAAATATCACCAGAAAGGGAAGAGTATTTTGGTTCATCTTCTGTGTATTAAGCAAAAACAACTTCTGCAGTCATAGCAGCAAAACATTGCTTGGTTCCAGTTATTGTGGGTATCCTGCTACAGAACTGCAGCAGTTTCAGGAGTGTTTCTCACAGGTATTTCCCTTTCAAGGTCGTCCCCAAGGACGAGCTGTTTGCCAGGCTGCACCTCCCACGCACACTCGTGCTCCTCTCCTGAATTCAGCTCTTCTCTGCCTGTCTTTTCCCACTTCTGGTGCTTTCTGATCTGCAGAGGATGAAGTATCTGCAAAGTCATGTGTCAGGGAAGGCAACTCACACCTTTAAATGTTTGTGCCACTGCAATGAACCTTTCCTCTGAAGCCTTGCATAAGTGTTTTTCATTATTTGTTGACTTCCAGCTTTTGATTCTCTCTGATATTAAAAAGGAATCTGTGAATGTTGAGAGTGCCATCATCTTGAGGCTTGCCAGGGATCTTCAAGGATTGTTTTAGGCCTTAGTTGAGGTCAGACCCTGGTGTTGAACGTGGGTATTTCTCTCAAGGCTTTGCTGGCTGTTAGGGGTGAAGTGGCATTAACCAAAACAAACTCGCAGCCTGTGGTGGTTATGCAGATTTTGTGTGTAGTGCTTGGATGTTTCTGGTCTCTGCATTTTGATTTTTCTTCCTGCTCAGGTGTAACTGCTGAAGCTGATGTTTGCTGCCATTATTTGTGTGCAAATCAAGACAGTTTTACTGGTTTCAGCCTGGTTCCTTCTCCTCCCACTGCCTTCACCAAGGTGTTCGGGGTCTTGTGCACTCCTGCAAAAGAGAGGTCTCTGTTTCCACACCTTCCTCAGCTTTATCTGTGAAGTTCTTGGAGCACAGAGGTGCATCCAAAATGCCTTTTTCAAGCTCACATTGGTTCAGTTTCACGGTGTTAGCCCAGACCTGGCTGTTTAGCATTGGTGTGGTGGGCCTGGTATTTTGTGCTCTGCAGGTGCATCTCTTGGACACCTACCCATCAGCTGTGATGTAGATGGTGTTCTGCTCCTGATTTATGAGGCTATTCATGCAAGTTTCTTATCCCTGGGTTAGGATTTTGCTAAAGTGAAGATGAAGCACAGTTGGAAGTTGGATATCAAAGCTTTGTGTGCTTGCTCAGCTTCAGTAGCCAGTGGGTGAAGGTAATGCTGGTGTTTGTGTCCTCAGGGGCAGTATTTTCAAACTGCAGAGAGATGAGTGTTTATTGGGGTCTTTCTTTGTTATTTTTCCTAATGTCAGCAGAGATGCTGACAATGGCTATCACATTGGAAATGATCTTTATTCTGAATGCTGAAGGAACAGTATGGACACTGTATCTGTGTGTGCGCCCTTCCAGCTGCTCCCTGCCTCAGACAGTGCTGGGATTTCCAGAGACACTCTGAAGCAGTGAAGCACCTAGAAACAAGTTCTTTCTTCTTATGGTTTGCATCCTTCAAAGAGAAGGCTGGGGTGTGTGTTTCTGTGTGTTTCTGTTCAAGGCAGCTTATGGAGAGCTGATGGAGGCACTGGGTTCTCTGGGCGGTGCATGTTTGCAGCAGAGATAGTGGAAAATCCACACAATCCTCCTGTCCTCTTTTCCCCTGCTCCTCCAGGGGAGGAATAAATACAAAATCGAGCTTCCCTGAACTTGGACAGGGAGCTACCTGTCCACACTCACGTGGAGAAGGGAAACAGGGCAGAAGGACAAACAGCCCCACCTGTGGATCAGAAACACGCCCGTGGTGAATGCGGAGTGGGTGGTGAAAAGCAGCAGCGAGCCCTGTGCTGGATGCAGGTCCCAGCTGGCCTTCCCCAGCTGGTGAGAGACCCTGGCCAGCGTGGTTGGTGCCCGTGCTTGGGGTGTCCCTGCTGTCACCTCACATCACCTGCTGGACACCCTGCAGGCCTGTGGAAATGTCACCTGTGCCCAGTGCAGGCAGGGGCGGCCGCCTGTGCCTGGCCTCAGGACTGACTCCTGCCTCCCCAGCCCACCCTGCTCCGTCCCAGAGCTGCTCCCCTGCTCCAGGGCAGCTCCTCTCCAGCCCTGTCCCACTGCCATTTGCCTGTCCCCCAGATGATGGGAGACAATACCTCGAGTGAAGCCTTTCCATCCCGGTGAACCCAGGACCTTCCTGGGTTCTGCGGGGAGATGTGGGACACAGGCCGTCAGTATTTTCCTGTAAGTCATTTAATCTAATTATTTTCTTTCAAAACTTGGCCGTTTGCACAGACCAAACCTCCCTGGCTTCTCTTTCCCTGGTTTCAAACTGAAGCAAGTTTGAGCATATTCAGCTGAGCAAATAATTAACCCCGGGGTCAAGGATGCTTTGGCATGGCTCTCCCTGCACACCTTTCAGCCATGAAAATTGTTCCTCTCACAGGCTGATGGTCTGCTAACAGTCATTCCTTATATCCCTCTCGGAGCACTCCAGCCTGAAAATGAGAGGCTGAGAGGAGGATTTTCCTCAGGTGCAGGAGAATGCATTTCTGCTCCCCTGGGGATTGATTTAGCAGAGTTATCCCAGACAGGTCCTGGAAGTCAAAGTTCTTTGTTGTTTGTGGGCTTTTTGTCATTGTTGTTGTGCTTTTCTAAATGGGGGCTTTGTTCCAATTTGTAACAGATACAGAAAGTTGTCATTTGGTAAGTGGAAAGTTAACACTGCTGGATTTGACCAAAGGGTTTGGCAGAGCCTTGGCAGGACAGTGTGGCCAGGCACTGTAGAAACAAGCATGTTAACTCTGGTTTGTGTCCTCAGACCCTGGCAAAGCCTGGCTTTACACCCTGTGCTCTCCAGCAGGTACTTTCATTTATCCATCCATCTCCACCAGCAAACACTCCCTCGTGCACTCACACTTCCTCTTCAGTATCTCACTGCTGGGATAACAGAGGTACAAACCCTCTAGGTTCCCTGGTTTTGACCTTTGATCCCATCCTGGGGTCTGGGGGATTCCCCTGGGCACAGCCCTGAAACATTTTCCCCTTGGCTGGGGCAGGAGCCCAGCGTGGGGCTTGCACTGGCCAGCACCTCCTGGTGTGAAAGCCTCCTCTGGGTCCTTATGGAACTCAGAGCCTCTCCAGTGCAGAACCTGAGCAGTGACAGCGTTTCTGAAAGGCATAAAAGCAAACAGTTAACTCTCCTGGGTGTCTTTTCTTATTGGTTTAAATCTTCTGTGTGATACTTTCAAAATATGCCCTTTTCTGTGTTAATGGAAAGGGATGAAGAATCATTCTTCTGCTCAGCTCTCCTGGTGTGATAGATCTCTGCCCAATATCCCCTGCAATGACTTATTTTCCAAGCTGGGGAATCCTCAGAGGCAATGTTGTTTACCTAGTTATTTAAAGAGGCGTAAAAGCAAATTCTTTCTAGGTCTGTGCTACAGATGCAGGGGAGGACTGTGTGTGTTATGGTACCACAGGTGATGAAAAATGCATTTGCTGTTCTCTGAAGCTGATAATGGCCCGAGTCAGGATGGCCCTTTTAAGCCCCGAGAAGCATCTGAGGTGCCTGTGTGAGCTGAGTGCTTGCTTAGGTAAGGGAGGGGTCCGGGCAAACAGCACATCTTCTGCCCAGTGCTAAAGGCACTCTGTCCCTGGGATGAAGGACTTGGGAACCCATTCCAAGGCAGGGATTTTGCTGTCTGCAAACAGGAAGCAGGCTGTGTGTCTCCCTGATGGAGGCAGGGGGATGTGGGGTGGCTCTGTGGCAGGAGGCAGGAGCCCTGGCCCTGCCCAGACCGCCTCGCTGCCTCCGAGGCTTCTGCTGTTGTCATTGAGCCGGCTTCCTCTTGCTGCACATCGCTTTCCCACTGGGAGAATTGATCCAAAAAGCCAGAGCAAGAATTGACAAAGACCTTTTCTCCCCCTCCCTCTGCAGAATTAAGTCTGAAGTGGGTTGATAACGGCGGATCGAGTCCTCCTTGACTCTGACAAATGTCTTTAATGTTATTCAGCAAGCTGACCTTTTCCCGTCTTTATTGTGCATCTTCCCTTTGAATCAGATTTGATTGTTACTTCAGGTAGAATAACAAACACTGTCACGTAAATAACTTTGCAATAATGTTAAAAGGAGGAAAAAAAAACACAAAGAAACAAAACACCGAAGCGCTGCCTTACTTGCAAATGCAGTGGGAGAAAGCATCCTCTGTGCCAGCCTGAAAAACCAACTGTGTGACCTTCCCACACAACATCTTTGCCTTGCTTCTCCTGGGAATGATCTCCTGTGCTGAAAAACCAAAAGAGAAATAATGATTCACAGAAATGTTAATGACAGCTAATGCTAACCAGGGCTGGTAAATTCTAAGGGAGGGAGAAAAGGTCATGTAAACCCTTAAAATGCACCTAGACACACGAGCCATTGGGTCTAGTGGGCATTTGATGCCTAGATACTCTCTGAATATTTGTGACTAGTCTTACAGAAGACAGTATTTAGGCTTTGGTTGCACTGTTCAGCCTTAGAGTCTGCCCTGAAGTGGCAAGGATCAAAATTATATTGTTTTTTCTACATCACCTCTTCCTCAGCAGGGTTCAGGGGCAGACTGATCTCATAGGGGTACCATGAGGCTCAGCTTGGTGATGTGCACTGCAGCTCCTCAGTGTGGAGGGAGGAAACCCTCTGTCCTTGTGCTGTGAGAGTGCCCTGGCACATCTGTGTGCCCTGGGCCTCTGCTCCGATTTGTACAAATGAGAAAAAATATAAAAGGACAAATTGTTTTGTGGCTGCCCTGTCCTGAAACTTGCATTGCCAGCGTGTCATGAGCCATTCCTGTGTTGCTCCAGCTCCTGTGGAAGATGCTGGCATCCAGCTTTGAGGGTGAGCATGTGAAATGGCCCTGTGGAGACACATGTGGGTGGGAAGGGGGAAAACTGAGCCATGGGAGCACAAGGCATCTCAAGGAGCAGAGGTGCTTCACGAGACATGTGGAACATTCAGAGCTGGCTGGTGGGAATTTCAGGGTTTCAGAAGCGTGCTGTCTCTGGAGCTGGCTTGGACAAAGGAAATGGGACCTCAGGGAAGAGGAAACCAGCCTGAGGCAGGCAGGCAGCGGTGCCTCCTCCAAGTCTGCCGAGGCGCCGGAGCGGAGAAGGAATATTTCATTATTAAGCATTATCATCTGTCTTGGTTTGGAAAGACAGGTATCTGTCAGGGAATACTGGAGTTTCCCTTGGAATGGAGAATGTAAAACCCCATCCCTGCAAAATATCACAATCTTGCAATTAGGAACTTTCAGAATATGGCAAAAATATGGGAATATGAATAACAGTTCTTTACTTGGAATATTAAAAATATCAATGCAGCAGTACAAAAAAACAAACAAGCAAACAAACAAAAGTCCTAGAAAACCCTGACAGAGTCAGAGATATGACCTGACACCCTGTTGTCAGGGTGTCGGGGCAGTCCAAGTCAGTCTTCCTGGAGTAACAGATGTTGTTCTGTGGAGTAAAGATGATCCTGTAGAAAAAAGAGACCTGTGCTGGTGAGATGGGTCTGGTCTTCCTCCGAGAATCCAGAGGAAAACCGGCTGCTTGGTGTTCCTACATCTCCATTTTTATCTTGGCAGAAACGATTGGCTCCCCCCTCACTGCGTGGAGCATCTCACAATGGGATGGTGTAAAGTGTCATGTCACTGGTGAGCCTTAATGGCCCATTAACAGAAGATATCCCCTGGAGGGTGGAGAGTGGTGACAGAGATAAGAAACACCGCCCCACCTGGTTTTAACAGCTACAAGAGATAAAGAAAAAAAACAAATCTCCCCAGCTGGTTTTAACAGATGATACAGAATATACATTTTTTGGTTACATAAGCCAAGACACATCCCATTAAGTTTTGTTGCTGTTCATAACTCATTCTCCTGTACTACAACCAACATTCTGTTCTTTTCCTGTTATAGCATGATTTGCTGGTTGGTTCTGGGGCTGGGCTGGCGTTTCCAGCTGACAGGACCGGTGTCTGTACGCTCCGTGCGCTTCACCTCTCTGCTTCTCCCCGCAGATTCCCCGGTGCACGCCGGCTCCCCATCCGTCAGCCTGTCCTCCGGCCTGTCCACAGGGAATCCAGTGGAGGGGCCCCACGGGTACCTGGAGCCGCCTGCCGGCGCCGCGCGGGCGCTGCCGGCGCCCATGAACGCCGTGGGCCCCGCCCTGGGCTCGCCCTACAGGGTCATCGCCTCCTCCCTGGGCTCGCACCCCGTGGCCCTGTCCTCCGCCCCCGGCATGAATTTCGTGGCGCACGCCAGCCCGCAGGTGGGGATGCACAGGTGTTCTTCTGCAGCTCGGGGTCCAGGGTGTAAATCCCAAAACCTGAGGGAGGGGAGGGGGTTGGTCTGTGGGGAGGCCACCCAGGGAGCTCAGCTGTAAAGGACATTTCCATGAATCTGCATAAACCACAGACACAGGGACCACATCAGTTTGAAAATACCCTACAGGGTGAGGGAAGAGAGCTAATTTCCAGCTTTGTTCTCACTGTGGGTGCAGTCCAGCTGCCCTCCGCTGTGTCTGTTGCAGTGTGTGATTACTGTACATGGAAACAGGCAGGATAGCCAAGGGCTGCAGCACGTGAAGCATTGCCCTTCCTCCTGCAAAAGCATATCTGCTTTGTTTCATTATCTGGGGAGGAGACACTTTCCAGGGAGAGACAAATGTTAATGCTAAATGCCAGCCACCTACTGTGTTGCATAAAAACTTGGCCTGAAGCAAAAGGAAGCACTCCCATCCTTACTGCCCGTGCTTACGTGGGGGCTGAGGTTTCCTTTCCAAATGGAGGGAGCCCCAGGTGTCAGGGCTGGGAGCCTTCCAGGGTGGCTCTGTGGGATGGAGACACGCTGCTCCAAAAGCCTGGCACCACCTCCTGCATTTCTGGTGGCAGCGAGGAATTTTGACAGAGAGATGAAATGTTCTGGGTGTCCAGATCTAAGTGAAAATTCTGCCTCTTATGAGCAAGATTTGGTGTTTTATTAGTGGGACCTGAAGGTGGGAAGTGCTCAGAAGCCTTGTGGCTCCTGCTGAGGAAAAAGCAAGGAGCTGGTCCCCAAGCCCTCTCTGCCCCATACTCTGCTGTTAGTCCTTGGAATGCCTGAAGCTCTTCTTAGTGCCTGGAAGGCTGGGAAAGAATGGTATAGGGAGGCCCTTGAAGAGCTCTGGAAGAGGATGAAGTTTGGCTTACCTTTCCCCAGCATCCCCAACTCCTGTGTGGGCCCCAGCTGTCAGCAGTGGAATGCTGGAGGATCCCTCTTCCCCTTGCACCACCCTGCTGTTCCCCATGGATCTGGTGGTATTTGTGCCCGTGACATCAAGGACAGGATGGCTGGACAGGAAATGGTGGCACTGTTGGCTGGTTGGAAGCCTTTCCTTTGGGACTGGGGATGCTCTGGGAAGTGGTTTCCCAGCCCGGGCGCTGTGCCAAGTTCCCAGATCCAAGGAGAGGGTTCCATTTGTGTTGCCTCTAATGCAAGGAGACAGCTGGGCCCTGGGGATTCAGCAGGGAGGCAGCTAATGGATTTGGGTTCAAGCAGTTGTCCCAGATATCATACATGATTGCACTTAACCTGCAGGAGTCAAGCTCTGAGGACACTGATGGCTAAAACTGCCCTGTGTGTCCCCCTCCCTTATACCTTCTCTCCCTTTTATTGTTTCAAAGTGCAGACAGGGAGGAAGAAAATGTGGTACCTGAGTTCTGAGTAACATTTTAAACCATAAAAAGTTCCTCCTGGCCTAGCATTTTGCCAAGATGATGGACACTTGTTGGGAAGAAGGGATTTATTTCTCCTTTCCTTGGCCTGGATTTTGAAGCATAAGGATTTACAGTTGCCAGTGCCTGGTTTGAGTCTCTACTGGGGAGATCGAACCTCTGTTCCTCTGGGCAATTTTGACCATTACACTTGTATTTTCTAGTGGAGCAAAACAACCTGGCTCCTGATTTTTGCTGGATAATTTTTTATTTTCCATGATTTTAAAAATGTTGAAGCTTTGAAAATGAATGGATAGCTGTGAGGGAAGATGAGAACAGGCTTCACGGTTTTATTTTTCCAATGACAGGTCCAAAAATTCCAGTAGGATGAACCCTTGTTCTTTACTGAAATTTACAGTGGAAATTACCACTTTTTCTGTGGGAAATGTGCAGTTTCTTGGAGCAAATGGAGAACTTTCAGCAACATGCATGAAATCTACTGTTTTAAATGTTACAGAGATTGGATTGAAGGCTCGAGCTGAGTCTTCATCCAAACCCTTGTTTCCTCTCCCTGCTTCTGCCTTCTTGCTGGGAAGAATAATTTGAGCTGATCAATTGGCATGACTGTTCCAAACAAACTCAGGGGTGGAACAACCATTCCCAGCCCTCAACCCACAACAGTGGGGAAGGTGATTTGGTGGTGGGCTTGAAGAGATATTGTTCTGCCCAGACAGCTTTTGACAAGATGTCCTCAATGGCCCTTAATGCTTCCTGCCCTGCCCAACATGGCTCCAAAGCAAACAGCAATAAAATGAAGCCCTGGGCAACATCAGGCTTTGGTCTCTAATCGATGTGGGTTTGTAACCTTTAACTTCAGCAGCCACGAGCAGCTCCTGGGGATCTCAGCTGGGGGCTCTGTGTCCTTTGCCTGCATCTCACAGCCCCTGATTTTTAGATGCTCAGCCTGATCCCTCTTTTTTTATTATTATTTTAATTTTTTTTTAAATTTATAATCTGGTAACCCCAAATTTGCCACCTGTGATAGCATTTGGGAACCTAAGTCCCAGAGAGTCTGGCCATGTTTTCACATGTACATGCAGATATGGTGAGTCAGGGAAGCTAACCCACTAGATCTTATTTAATCTTTTTATTTTAAACACTGTTACAGCTCCCCTGGCCCTGCAGCAGTTCAGGTTTTATTGTAACAAATCCCCTGGCTGCAAAGCTCTTCTTCACTGAGCTGTTAGTGCTTGTGGCTGGCAGCAGCCAGGAATCAGCATCCTCCAGTGAAGCAGGCAGGATCCACCAGCTCAGGCTTGGAGGCTGTAACTGAGCACCTGAGGTTCCTGCCTGCCCTTTTCCAGCTCTGCTTAGCCCTGCCTTTGGTTACAACACCAGGCAATGTCTGCTTTAGTGCCTGCTTGAACCCCTCCTGCTGGATTCAGCAGAGGATGTCTGCCTGCCCAAGGCAGCCCCCTGGACTTGCTGGGGATAAGCTTGTGGGACCAGCCTGGCAGGAGCAGCAAGGGAAGGGTCAGCTCCATTTGGGGATGGTTTCATTGAGATGTGAATCTCTCCCCTCTAACCTGTCTCTGGCTTCTGCTTCTGCAGCTCAATGTCCTGAACAATGTCAGCAGCTCAGAGGATGTTAAGCCCTTGCCGGGTCTCCCGGGGATGGGGAACATGAATTATCCATCCACAAGTCCAGGATCCCTAGCCAAACACATCTGTGCCATCTGTGGGGACAGGTCCTCAGGTAGGAGGTGTTCTTTCTTGGGGAAGGCTTTGTGCAGTGAGAATTCCCTGGTGCTCTGAGGCAAGGTTTGTGCAGCCCTGAACAGCCTGGAGGCTCTCTGGGGCCATACATACAATACATACATACAATACATACATACAATACACACATACATTGCAAGATCCTGGCTGGGTCTGGCTGTCTGCATTGCAGATGAGTGCCCAAAAGTGAGCAAACCTAAACACTGTGCTCTTCTCCCTTGTGTTATATTCTCATTTTACCTTCTGTCCCTGATTATGACTGGTAAATCTGTCACAGTCTCTGTGCTCCCATTCACCTGTGCTTTGTGTTAGCTAGGTTCTGACTGTGTCATACAAAATTTCTGTCTGGGTTTTGTCTCGTACCCCAGTGAGCCTCTCCATGTCAGTGCACCCCGTTCTGCAGCTGAGATGCTCCACACCATTCCCCTGGGATGCAGCCCCTCCTTACCACAGGAAAAGAGTCCTCCTGTGATTTGACTGCTGCTGCTCCCTGTTGCTGCTAAGACTCCCTGGAGCCCTGCAGCCAGCTTTTCCCACCTTTGGGTTTGCATTGAGGTCCCCAGGCTGGCAGGAAGGGCAGATACCTGCCTGCCCACTGTTAGAAATGAGATGCTTGACACAGCCAATGTATCAAGCAGCAATTCAATTTAACAGTTAATTAATTAGCATGGTAAAGTGTGAGCAAAGACAGCACGCTGGGTACAGTGGAAGGATTTTCCCTTCTGACTGCACACCGATTGCTGGACTTGCTGGGATTTTATTTGCTATATCCATACATATTCATAAGCTTTCTCAGCAGTTTCTATTTCCAATATTTAACATCATTATTCAATATCTATTGTGGTCTATTTTAAATTTCAATATTCCAGCATGTACATTCAGGATATGTATCCCAGGTGGTGAGGTCCAGCTTCTGTTTTCCAGGCCTATCATTCTTTGATAGTGATGTTCAGTTTTCCTTTTTCAGAAACCATAAATCAGCGAGCTGAAGTCTTTTCTTCCATATCCAGGATGGGGTTTTTTACCAGTCTGTGAGAAAGCCTTTTTACATTCTAAAACTACAGTTTAAAATTCTTAATACAAAACAAACTTCTAAAGTTATAAATCAGAGACACTTACTACAGAATAGCTTGAGATTTATAATAGGTAATTGCAAGCAAAGTTTGTTCAAAAAAAACTCCTTCCATGCTTTCCTTGGCTGTTTATTAGAACTCATCTTTGTAACTGTCCCATGGTTGTGTTCTACAATTACAATTACACAGATTCTTTTTATTTCCCTGACACGAAACCCAACTTTCTATTTCACACAACTTTGTATTTCACATAACTTTGTATTTCACACCCTGCTGCCCTTGCCTCCCCAGGGAAGCACTATGGGGTGTACAGCTGTGAGGGCTGCAAGGGTTTCTTCAAGAGGACGATCCGCAAGGACCTGATCTACACGTGCCGGGACAACAAGGACTGTCTGATCGACAAGCGCCAGCGCAACCGCTGCCAGTACTGCCGCTACCAGAAGTGCCTGGCCATGGGCATGAAGAGGGAAGGTAGGGCTGCTGGAAGCAGTGGGGCAGTGAGATTTCCCTTTGTTCATTAGGATAAATCAGAGGATTTATCTCTTGGTGACCCTCCGAGGGTGGTGCGTTCCAAAAACCCACACTGAGAGCGTCGGGGCGTTTTGGACCTGGCTATGCAGAGGAAATGAGAATCGTAGTTTAGGCTACGATGAAGTGGAATCATTGGCCCAGCAATGCAGGTTCCCCCACTAAACCCTGTCCCTAAATGCCACATCTACCTGTCCTTTAAATACCTCTGGGATGGTGGCTCAGCCACCTCCCTGTTCAGCCTGTCCCCATGTTTGACAACCCCTTCTGTGAAGGATTTTTTCCTCATAAGGAGAGGGGCTAAAAAGGGAAGAGACTGATGGGGAAGCTGTTACAATGTATTTTTATTCTCACCTAAACACAAACACCAGTGAGTATTGAAGCTTTTAACTGATTTTGACCCAACCTTGCCTCTAGTTAGTGACCCTTAATGTCTTGGACCCCTTGGAAACCTGTAAACCTCTTCTGGGGACAGCACCCAGCAGTGAGGGGTTCTGCAGCCTTCTTGTCTCCTTTGTGAAGAGCAGCTTCCTTTTTTTTTGTTTGTGATTTGCTGACTTAGTTTGTCATCACCTAATTCATGTACTGGAGGATAAGGGTGAATGACTTACTTCTATCTCTTGTTTTGTACTTCCCTGTCATTTCCACTCTTAGCCTCACCTGCTGAGCTGGATTGTCTCCCAAATTATACTAACAGATGAGAGATCAGGAAGTGACAACCAACACAGCACTTAAACTCACGTTTTCTAAGATAAAGTGATGGAGCTGCCTCAGGGTTGAATGCTGGCAGGCAGGGTAGCTGTCCCTTTTGGAGGCCATGCTGTTCCCCTGTGGAACATGCAGACTGCTCCCTGTGCAGGAGGGATCCTCGTCCTGTAGCATCACCAAAGCTGTGCTGCCTCAAGCTCCTAGGGCAGCAGGGGACTGCAAAATGCCAGGCTGGAATCAAAAACTTCATCCCAGGCACAGCAGCACCCTCCTCCAGCCAGGTGCAAAGTGGTTCAGAGGACCAGGGTGTGAACACAACTTCCTTTTGCAGAGAGTGAAAATTTAAACCCCAGGATCCTGTGGGAGTTTGGCTGCATCAATCAGGGGCTTTTTGGGAGCTGCAGAAACTGGGGACAGAGTGCAGCTGGAGCTCAGGGGCTGGGTGATGGGACTGGTATTTCCTTGCCATGTCCTCTCTTCCAGTAAGATTTTGGTGACTTCAGAAACAAGGCTTTTCTGTCCATTACTCTGAGGAGGACAAATGTTCCCCCCTGATCCATCTCCTTGCGTGCTGCCATTTCTCCCCAGCAGTGAACTAAGCAAATATAATGCCTGCTGGTCACTTCTTGAGCAGGATTGTTGCATTTCCCTTTGGGATTTCTCAAAACAAAAACAAAAACAAACAAAACAAACAAACAAACAAGCAAAAAACAAACAAACAAAAAAACAACAACAACAAAAAAAAAACCCCCAAAAAACCCAAAAAACAAACAAAAAAAAAACCACCACCAAACCCAAAAAAACAAAACAAAAAAACCCCCCAAAAAACAACAACAACCAAAAAAGTGAACCCAGGACTTCTGTTGCACAAGGGTTGGCATACAAGACACAGGTCCTACACTGACCTGTCTTGCACACTGCAGCCCTGGGAATTAATAACTGAGCTTTGGAGAGAAGGCCATGATTCTGTGCCTTCACTCAGTAGCTGTCAGTGATTCCAAAGAGATCATTTTTTTGGTTGTGTAGTGTAAAATTATAGATTATGGATGTTTTTGTCATACTGGAGATAGAGTTTGTGTGACAAAATATTGGTAAATTGTGGGGGAGTTTTTATATTTCTTGAAGCAAAGATTTCTAATGATATCTTTGCAAGCAGCTATTTTGGAAAACACACAGAGAGGGGAGAAGGGAGTGAAGGTGTTGGGGTGCTGATGTGGAAGGAACTTTCTGGTGGGGAGGATTAGGACGAGAGGTGGCAGAGGAGAGGGCAGGTAGAGGAGAGGGTGAGGCAGGGCTGGGCCAGGCTGGGTGGGATTTTGCTCAGAAATGAGACAAGCAGCGTGTGTGAGTGAAGCCAGCTGGGGTTTGGGGCTGTCTAGCCCTGCTGCTGGATGTTCTGACTGCCGTGGGATTGTAGAAAGGACACTGGGACTGCTGGAAGCACCCTGAGAGCACAAAAAACCTGTGTGTGAGTGCTGGGTCCTTCCTGCCTCCTCCTGCACCTCCTGACAGCCGAGCCCAGGCTGCCACCTGGAGGTGTCCACTCCTCCTCCCTCTGCTCTGGGGCTCCACACTTTGAAATTCACAATCTTGTCTGATTTGGAGGCTGGGGGTCTGCAGCAACCTCAGAGTTCTTGGTGTGGGAACATTAAAACAGTGGCTTTAATGGGTGTGCATCTGAAACACCCGTTTGTTTTCTGTTCTCCCCCTCTGTGGGGACCCCCTGTGTGGGTCCTTGTGGGAATTTGTTGGTTTTGTGGGATTTTTGGGGAGGGATTTTAGGGTGATTTGGGGGGAATATAGGGAGGAAACTGGGGAAACTTGGGAATGGATTTTGGGGGGGATTAGGGGGAATATTGGGGAGGGAGT
>VXBR01004970.1:279600-310735 GCA_013400215.1 Cisticola juncidis | reverse complement strand
TTCCCCGGCTCGTTCCTGCCCGGCGCCGCGCCGCTGCCTTCGCCCGGGGTGTGTCCCCGGCTCCCGCCTTCGCTGCTCCCGTTCGTTCAGAGATTACATTAAACTGTGTGTCCCCCTAACCCCTCCTTGTAACGAAGGGCTCTCCTTCGTATTGAGCAATAAATAATTCACTTTTTCTTTCTATCTTCGTTTTAATATCGGTTTCAAACGGTCGCTCCCTCTCTGAGCTGCGGCTCCGCTGCCGCCTTTCCAAGAGGAACGAAATCGGGGGCGATGTGCTTCCCTCGGAGCTGGCCTAAGGCACGGGGCCCTCCTGGATGCCGCAGCAGCTCCTCGCACGCCCCGGTCCCCCCGCGACCCACGAGCCCCGTGCGGGGGCAGCGAGAACCGCGGGACCCTGCGTCCGTCCCTGGCCCGGGCCGTCGCCCCGGCCGCCTTTCCCTCCGCCCACCCCAGCCCCGGCTCCTTCCCCGCAGGCAGAGCCGCGACCCCCAAGTCGGTGTGCGAAGGGTGTCAGCGAGTGATTCTGGACCGGTTCTTGCTGCGCCTGAACGACAGCCTGTGGCATGAGCAGTGCGTGCAGTGCGCGTCCTGCAAGGAGCCCCTGCAGACCACCTGCTTCTACCGCGACAAGAAGCTCTACTGCAAGCTGGACTATGAGAAGTGAGTGCCGCTTGCCCCTCGGGGAGCCCCCTCGCTCCGTTCTCACCGCCCACAGAGCCCCAGTGCCCTGCAAAAGCTTGTGGGGGGACTGGTGTCCCGCTGCTGCTCCCCGCTTCCCTGCCCCGTGTGTCCCGGGAGGTGTCAGCCCTTCCTGTGCTGCACGGCGGGTTGTGCTTCTGCCCCGCGGGCTCTCTGCACCCCGGTTCTCCCCTTTTTAGGGGTGTTTTGTTGTGCTCAGGCTGTGCCCTGGGGATTGAGGATGTTTTGTTGGGAGCCAGGTCTGCGCAGGGACGGGGCCAAGCATTTTGCCCTGGCTTTATTTTCCTACGGAGCATCCGCAGGAGGAAAGTTGTATCCTCTCTGACCTGGTTCTGGGCAAAGCTATTACCCTAATGTCCTCACAGGCAGGGAAATGCTATTGCTGTCCCCCTGGTTGGCGGGGAAACTGAGGCACTCGGCAGGAACCAGGGAAGGCCCTGCTGAATTCAGTGTTGACTGTCACGCAGAGGCTTTTCCTGCATCCGGGTCTGTGATGGTGAAGAAATTTGGGTGTTAAAGCTCCCAGCCCTGACACATTCCCCTGTGGAAGACAGTGGGGAAAGACGATGAGAAAATTATTTTTCTTTTTTAAAAGAAAAACCATTCCAGTGGGAATGGGGAGAAGGCTGCTGAGTTCTTCCCCTGTGGCTGCTTTCGTTTTTTCCTGCTCATCCTGCTGTCGCTGTCCTTTCCGGACCCCGCTGCCTGTCCGAGTTTTGGAGCCGTTAAATTTTCATTGCCTCTGGGCTGGTTGTTTCTTGAGGAGGGTGTAGGTGGGGGGCCAGATCCCTCACTAAGGCAAAGCCCTGCAATTTAATTCCCTTTTTTAACAGCAGAAAGCAGTGATCGTTGATGCTCTCACCCCGGTCTTCGGCGAGCTGGAGAGCGTGCCGGGGTCTAGCCCAGCTCCAGGCCTTTTTAAAGTTGGGGTTTTGGGGTTTTTGGGGGTCTTTGGGATTTTATATTCCTCCTTTAAATCCCGTATTGTGGGTCTGAGTTTAATCACTATGGATACAAGGCAAATTGAAAGCAGAATTTGTGCGCGTGACCTTGTTTTCAAATGTTTACGAAAGAGCAGAAGACTTAGCTGCCGTGAGAGTGGAAAGGAGAGAGCTGTGCCACGGGGTGGGATTTTGGGCAAAAAAATTGTTGAGATTGGGTGCGCTGCTTGTTTGTCTCTAGAAATTTGGCTACTGTGCTCCCGTACATTTCCAACATGGTTTAATTCTCATTTTTTGCTTTATCGCGATTTTTGTTTGGACCTTGAAGGGAAAATTGGGGTGACTGTCACCCACAAATGCCTTTCCAGCTTGCAGCACATGTGGATTTTACTCTTGACTGCAGCTTGCAAGCTCTTGAAGCGGCTCCAGCCTGAAACCCTCCTCTGATGTCTGTTGGCCGCGAAAGAAATCGGTGCCGCAGTTGGCTTCTTGCTGTGCCCATCTATCTCACTGGATGGACAAGGATGATTGCGGGAAAATATGTCATGAATTTTTCCTGGGGCCCAGTGATAGCACCATTTTCCCTGGTTATTTCCCGGTTGTGTTTGGGGTGGTGACTTTTGCCTGAGCCAGGGAGCTCAGGCCCTGCGACAGGCGGTTTCCTGAGATGTGATGGTTTTAACCCTGACTCACTGCTGTCCTCTTCCCCTGCTGCCCCTGCCTGCCTCTTGCCATCCTGCCACTGTCCCCTTGCATTTAATATTAATTATGGTAGCACAGGGGTGCAGGTTTGTGTCCCTTCCATCTGCCCTGCAGGGCTCTGCTGTGCCGGTGGTGTGACTCCTTACCTGGTGATGGCAAGGATGCAGAGCAGAGTCCCAAAGAGCTGTCTGGGCTCTGCTGAGCTTTATATTATATTCTCTGTTTACCAAAAATCCTTCTCTCTTTTCCCAAATGCCCGTCCTGCCATTGGAATGTGCATTTTCCTGGGTGCAGGAGCGCTGTGCCTGCCTTGGGCCGCGGTGCCGATGGCAGGGATTTGAGAGCGAAACGCGCGGAGGAAGAGCCGCTGCTCTCAGACTGAGCTCATTATCTCGAGCTGGTTAATTATCACAAGTGACTGACACTCCTTGCGGCGGAGAGCGGCCGATCCTCCTGGTGGCAGCGGCGTAGCCGGGCTCCGGAGGCCTCTCCGTGTGGGAGGCCGGGGTGTCTGCGTGTGGAATGCTGGGGGTGCCGGGGAAGCGGTCGGGATCCAACCTGCCTCTGTCGCGGCGTTCTGCAGTTGTGTTTGGTTTGGGGTTTGGTTTGTTTTTTGTTTTTTTTGTTTCAAAATGGAAAGAAGGGATTTCTCTTCCAGATGGTGAGCATTGGGGTGCTTTCCAGGGACGAGTAGGTGCAGAATTTTCCGACTGTCTCTGCGCTCTCTGTTTGAGCTGTGTTTGTAACGAGGCTGCAGAGGGTTAATGAGGGAGCGCGAGGCTGCAGCTATGCCTCCAGTTATAAATACACCCATGGAAAGTGTTACGGACGGATTTAAGCGAGCATCTGACTCGCTGGGCTCTAGAAATCGAGGAATAATTTGTTAAAACACATGTTTTACATTTCTTTGTCTTTCACAAAGAGGAAGAACTTGGGAGAGGACTTGGAAAGGGAATGGATTAAAGGCCGAGGGTGCCAGGTCAGGCCTCGGCATCTCTTTGGGGTGCCACGGCTCAGGGCCTGTGGGCGGTTTGGATGGTGATGCTGTCTGGGAACTTGGGGAGTCGGGGGTCACTCTTGGAGCACTTTCCCCAGCGCTGACAGGGAGGACTCCTGGAGAGGGACGGCTCAAGCCTGTGCCCCTGGGACGGTGTCTATTTGGAGCAGAGGGCGTTCGTTACAGAACATCCCGAATCCCGCGGCAGCCCCCGGCGCTTGTCCAAACCTGATAAGTCTCAACTATGACAAGGTTCAGTCTTCGCCCTGGCCGGCTCCCCGACTGCAAAGTGGCCCTGGGGACATGCCCTGGCTGTGGGGCCCCTGTGGTGGTGGTCAGGGGGACGGGCTTTTGTGGTGGTGAATTTAGGGTGGGGGGGCAACACCAAACCTGGCCATAAACAGGGACGAGTGCTGGAAGCGATGGGAAGAGTAGGACTGCTCTGGAGCCTTAAAATCTGCACGAGGACAGGACTCGTCGAATCACCCCTCTTGCCTAGCGGGGTTTCACAGTAGGTTTGCACAGGCCAGGGGTGTAGGGAGGACCTGGAGGCACGGGAAGATCCCCACTGCAGGTTGTGGGGGCCGGGAGCGCTGACAGCGGCGTGGTCGTGACGGGGGGCGCAGCTGGGGAGCGTGGCGACGGCGGGACGGCTTGGCACGTCCCCAGCCACGGCGCAGAGCCCCGGCCCCAGCCCCGGCTGGCAGGAGCAGATGGCCAGCACATCTCGGAGCAGGCCTGGCATGTGGGCGCCGGCAGCGAGGGGCGGCTGCAGCCCCCGAGCCGCCACCGCCGTGCCGGGCTCCCCGGCCGAGGCAGGCAGTTGTGTGACGCTGGCCCTGTCCTCGCACGGCGTGGTGGCTCTGTGCTGCTGCCAGCCCCTGCGCCGTCATCGCGGGGCTCTCCTCGCCTGCCTCCCAAGCCCCCTGCTCCCACAGCCATGGGCTTGTGCTGAGGCCTTCTCCTCCGTGAGGGAAAACGGGGAGTCGCCTCCGGTGGCAAAGGAAAGAAATGAAAGTCCTTGTTTTTGGTTTTGGATAAAAATCCAGAGCACGGCCCGCCCGGTGTGCACGCAAAGGAGCTCACGTGCAAAGGAGCTCCCCAGGGTTGGGTTTTTAAATTGCACCGGGCATCTTTGCAGGGGGGATGAGCCTGAACACTGGGCAGCGTGGTCCTGCCAGGCCTTGGGTGGACCTGCAGGCTCCCCTCGCCCACTGGAGGCTCCTCAGGCAACTGCTGCTGTAGAGGAGAGAAGGGGAAGAGCTTTGGAGCATGGTTTATCCTGCCTAACGTGGGTAATGAAGGTTGTTGTGCAATTAGCTGCAAGCCCTGGTGCTGCTTCCCCGGCCTGGAAGGGCTGTGAGGGGAATAAATCCAGAGGGATCGAATGGAGGTGGTGCTGGACACGAGCACAGCCTGGTCCCACCAGCTGGAGAGCTCCTGTGGTGTGTGGGTTTGTCCTGGTGGTTTGCAGTCCCTTGTCTCCTCTCACTTGGAGAAGTGGGACTGCCTGTGCTTTTTGTGGCTGATGGGAGAGACCTGTCCCTCCAGAGAGCCACGGGTCAGCCTAGCTGCAGTCCAGCATGTTCTCTGGAGCCCTGTCTCCCTTCTTGTAGGGCATCCTGTGGAGAGGGTGATGCTGGCTTGGGTTTCTCCAGCTGGCCAGGCACTGGGAGCTGGCCTGGATGGGGTAGCAGAGCAGACACCAGCTCTGTGGCACAGCGTCCCTCTTGGCGATCTCTCTTCCTGTCTCCAATCTTTCCCTCTAGTGCTTCCCATGCTTCTTGCCTGCTCTCCATCCCCACCTAGCACCTCATCTCCTGTAGCAGACACCTCTCTGTCCTCTCCCACAGCTCCTGGAGGAACAGTGCAGACTCCTTGTGGGCAGGGAGGAGCGTGGCCATGGGGCAGCCGAACCCCACCAGGGACACAGTGGTTGGTACTACTGGGCTGGGATCAGGCACTGCCTCTTTTGGTTTTTTGTTATTAAGTTAACTTTTGTGCTGGCAGGGGGTGGGAAGGCAGGAAAGCAGTGGGATGCAGTGAGAGGGGTGCTATGGAGGCCGCTGTGGGATCTGTGCTGGAAATGCCAGGCAACCAAAATAGGCCTCGTCTCCATCTCCACCAAGCCCTGTCCTCTCACTCGTGGGGCTCCCCCTTTCCAGGGGAGCAAAAGAGAGATCTGGCATCTTGCCCCTTCTCTCGGCCCTTAATTAGATTTGTCTTACAATTAACGTTTCATAGAAAGGCCTAGAAGCGAGTGAGGTTTGGCAGATTGGGAGCAAGGCAGTCAAATAAACTTGTCACCTCTCCCTCTGTGGTGGGGACAGGGGTGGCTTTGGGGTCACCCCATTGGCAGTGGGATCCTGGAGACTGCAGGCTGGTACCATCTGAGCCACGACCTGAGCATCCTTGGGATTCCTCGTGGTTTCTGCCATCTTATTTGGACATACTATAATTTTTTTTAACCTTCTTTTCCCCACTCTATGAGCTGGTGCTCCCTGATCAGCGCCTGATGGGGCTCTTAAAGCCCTGGGAATTGCTTCAGGTTTTTGCAGTCCTGACAAAAGCACCAAAGAGAAATGGACTGGGGAAGAAAGAGGGGTTTGTTTTGTTTTGATGAGAATTTTGTCTCCACCAGCTGGAGAGACAGCTGGGGTCCTCTCGTGCCCCAGCTCGCCAGCCCTCGCCTCGCCGGTTCTTCACCTGCTCCAGCCGCCAGGCGCAGGGAGGGATCTGCTGAGCCGGGGATTTCAGAGAGCCCACAGCTCGGGGCTGCCTCGGGGAGCCTCCCAGCAGGCTCTGAACCTGATGGTGGGGCCACCAGCAGCTGATTTGGGGCGGGTGTGAGCTGGGTGTGATCTGGGTGTGAGCTGGGTGTGAGCTGGGTGTGAGCCGCTCTGACAGGACCCAGCACAGGCAGGATCTGCCAGTGCCGCGTGTGCTGCCGGGGGACTGATCCCTGCTGGCTGTGCCCTTCCCCATGGGCAGCAGTGGGATGGACTCAACCCAAACCCACAGCAGTTTCTGATTCTGATGCTGCTCGCTCACCCCAGGGTGTGGCAAGGGGGACTCCAAACCCCCTCTGCCTGGGAGCAGGAGAAAAGGGAATTTGGGGTCTAGGGCTGACCTCCTGCTCATGAGGGTGCAGGTCCTGCTTCTGGCTGAGAAGGGGGAAAACCCAGCAGTTCGGGTCTGGATTCACAGTTCCCCACTTCTGGTGAACCTCGTGGTGTGCAGCCAAGGGGGTACTCAGTGCTTGGTGCTGGAGCGTGTCTGAGGAAGAGGAGGCTGCAGCCAAGGTGGAGGGAGGGGGCAGTGAGAATTGTCCTGGGTATTTTTCTTCTCAAGATGTTCTTTGTGTGCTCTCTTTTCTCTGGCTTGTGCCCTCTGCAGAGGCAGACACAAAGCAGGGATGGGGCCTGGGCAGGAGGACTGTGCCTTTACCTGGAATTCAGTCAAGCACCTCCTCCGTAGCAGGAGTGAGGAAGATATTTAAAGCTGGGAGAAAATATTTCGATTTTACAAGGGGAAAATACTGGGGTCAACCCAGCCTAATTTTTTTTTAGTATAAACGTGTTTTCATGAGAAATTTCAATTTCTGTGTATCTGTTTGAGATTTCAGAAGGGGGAGGGTGAGGGGAGCTAGTGGCGCTCTCTGTTGTGGCAAACTGTGACAACCCGTAGTTTTGTTCCTCGATACTTGTATCCTGGATGGAATCCTGCTTCCTGGCAGAAAGAATCCAGCTGCTCTGTGGTTATCTTCTCCTGGGGCTGTTGGCCCTCAGGGGCAAAGGATGTACCCGTGTTGTCTTACGTGTCTCTGCGAAACCAGCAGGCATCTCACTGCTGCTCTGTTTGAGGTTTGCTGTTTGTTTTTGTAGGTTTGTTTTTTTTGGGTTTTTTTTTAGGATGGTCAAACCTTGGTTGCCCAGGAGAGGGGTTCTGTAATTCCTGGCTTCCCACCTCAAATATTTACGGACAGCCAGATGCCAAAGTTTTTGCAAAAAGCTGGGGCAGGCTGAGCTGTGCCGTGCCGGGCACAGTGTTGGGTTGATGGCACCCATTTCCCTTTATTTGGGGAGTTTTCTGTCTGGTGGCTCTGTCTTCTAGCTTATCTGGGTTTTTTCTGGGGTCTTATTAACAAAAACCCACTTTCTTCAGCTTGCCAGGGATCCTTCAGGTGTTGCACGTTTTGTAGGCTGCCTGGCTGAAAATGGGAGTTTCTCCCATAAAGGTTGGAGCTTTCAGGAGGGTGATGTGTGAGTTCTGAGTAAAGGAGTGAAATCATGTTGTGTTCAGTGCAAGTAATTTCTTTTCTCTTGTTGCACTGTACTTCCATGCACCTACCTGTTTTCAGTAGTGTTTCAAGTGCCCATGAATACGATCCTGATTTTTGGGGTCAGGTCTTCTGCACTCGTACCTGGTCTGGGCATGGTGGACCATGGTTGCATGCAAGAGAAAGAACTGAGAGTTGGCTCTGTCACTCATGAAAAGGAGCTGGAAATACAAATCTGGCTTAAAAATGTTTCTTTCATCATCATGAGTGCTTGCAGCATCTTGCTGGGTGAGTTTGAATGCTGGATACGAATCCTTCGTGTCTCTCCAGATCTGCCTGATTTTTATGTCACACTCCCCTTTGGTTTTTCACCTTTGACCAGAGGTGAGCTGGAGTTTGCATTGCAGCTCCTCCCAGGCACAATTGGCATGATTAGGGTACAGATTGATGGGAGAAGGCACGGATCAGTAGGAGAACCCCTCTGGTCTGTATCTCTGTCAGAGGGTCCCTGTGGCCCTGTGGCTGCAGGTGAGTGGCTCTCCCTGCATGGGGACATCCTCCTCGGGGTGAACGCCTGGAAGGGCAGAGGATGCTGGAGGACACTCCTCGGCCACTCCTTGTGCTTTGCCAGCCCATCAGGGCTCAGCCCTGATCCTCCCCAGCTGTCCCCTGTCCCCTCTGTCCCCACATTGTCTCTCCTTCCCTCGTGGGCTCCATTTCCCAACGCCGTCCTTGACAGCGGAACAAATCCCTTTTCACGGGACCCGCACTCCCTGCCCCGCTGTCCCCCGCCCCCGCCGTGCAAAATCCCCCCTCCCCAGAACGTCTGTGCCTCTGGAATGACAGCCACCACCTCAGTGGGGTGGGGAGCCCCTGAAATCCCCCTGGGCAAGGTTCCCTGCCCTCTAAGTGGGGTCTTAAAAGCATAAGAGGCCAGGGCAATTCCTGGAGAATCCATTGTTTGGATGCAATTGATCTCTTTGGGAGGTGCGTGCTCTCCTCTGATGTTGTGCTTCAGAGGTCCTTGGATGGAGCTGGAGCCTGTGTGCCCAAGGACTCCTTCCTTCCTGCCTGGGGCCAGTGGGGCCATGCCATACGTTGATTTTTCGCTGCACAGCATCGCCCAAGGTGGCCGAGCAGGAAGAGGAGGGTGGGAATTTTCTCTTTGCTGCTGAAAGCTCAGGGAAGCTTTTGGCAGGAGAAATTTGGAGAGGAGAGAGAAACAGGTTAAGGGACCTGAAGGCAATTTTCAGCTACAGCAGCTTTTTTTCTTTGAAAGAGTCAGTGTTGTCATTTCTTGCCTTCAACCCCTGCCATTGTAAAATCATAGGGATGCTTTTGTTGGCAAAATTTCTGCTTGGAATTCGCTGGCCCTGCTAAGCCTTTAATTCTGGAAAACTGCATCTTAGCTATGAAAAGGGTTATTAACCCCTGCAGTGAATTATCTAAATGGGAGGAGGGCAATGTCACATGTTTGCAGTGGCCTCCACAGAGGTGACTGAGATGAATAAATTCATGGGTGCTGCTATGGAGGTGGGCGTTTGTTGAGGAACAGCCCCAAAACTCCTGCCTGATGATTTCTGTGCTGAGCTTGGATTGGAACTGCCCTCTGACATGCTTCTGGGGCACCTTTTCTGGGCATCCTTTCCATTTCTGGTCTTGGAGAGGAGGGAGAGGAGGGAATGTCAGCTGTGCTCTGTTGTCAGGTGTGTAGGACCCCAGCCCTGTGCTGGGTGCTGAGGAGGGATGACAGCCTCCTTTCCCCTTACAGATCACCTTCTGTAGGCTCCTGCAAGGGCTGATGGGGAGGAGAGGTTCACACAGGATTCAGCCAAGCCAGGGTCTGAATTGCCCCACGGAAATGCCGAGCTCCAGGTTTTGGCTGCAGGAAGAACGAGATGTTGCTCAGCTGAAGGGTGTCCTTCAACTCAGTCATCCTCTTGGCTTGGGTGTTTGTGGGTTTTGGAGTGCTGGGGTGGCTCAGGCATTTGTGTCTGGAGTCTCACCTGTGCCAACCAGCTGGGTTGGTGATGGGGAGCAGAAATCCTGAATTATTTATATCTTGGCATCTCCTCTGCCCAGCAGCTCGCAGGAGTGGTATCGAGCAGATCCTTTTAGATGGCGCTTGGGATGTGGGAGCTTGGCTAGGAAATCACTGAATGTCTGAAACTCCTTGGTGCCTGCTCAGGGGGATGCTGCTCCTTCCCTCTGCACCCGTAATTATGAGAGGCTGAGAGAGCAGCCTCAGTGGACTGGTGTAAAAGTTTAATGAAGCTTCAAGTCTTGGAGGTCGGGCTCTTGAGCCTGAGCTTGTTTCAGCTCTGGGTCTGGGAAGGAGGGTTAACCAGAAAGGAGGGAGAGGCTTCCTGCATGCATTACCTCAAGGACATTAAACCCGCACTGATGGGAGGAGCTGTTACAGAGATGGATTAGGAGAAAGTGATGAAAGAAGACATCAGAGATGGGTGAAAGTGGGTGAAGGGCCCTGTGTGGGGAATGTAGCTCGGGGTGAGATTTTATCCTTGGCTGTGGGAAAGCTGCCCATGACAGGGACAAAGTTTTTTCTGGCCCCTGCTGTGCCAGGGGCCCTGTGCAGCCCCAAACCCAGGCGGTGCAGGTGGGTGGGTGCTGGCATGCAGCAGGACCTGGGTGGCTCACCCAGCTCCCAGGGGAGATGCTCGGGGCTGGGGAGGGTTGTTGGGATGCCAACAAGTGGGACACAAATTCCATAGCATTGTTTTATTTCTCTGTGGCCAGTCAGGTTCAGAGGCGCTGATGCCGCCCGTCCTTACCCGGCAGGGGACATGGAGTGATGAATCTGGCTGCTGAACCAGAGGCCCAAATCCCAGCCCTGCTGGGATGGCCCATCCCCATCCTCCAGAGGAAGTGCGGTTTCCCTGCCAATAATGTCTTTATGCTATTTCCAACCACATAACAAAACATCCCAGGAACTCCCTGAATCCTTGGCTTTTAAAGTAAGTATACCCCCACCTTGAACTGATTTATTTTTGCCTATTTTGGCACTTCTGTCTCCAAGCATCAGCAATGATCCCTCCCTCCCCAGCCTGATGCCTGCAGAGCACCGTTCTCAGGCAGAGCAGCCTCATTTGGGGGTGATGCTTTGCAGGTCTCCTTCCTCAGCCAAGGACGTGTATCAGGCACATTGTGGGTGGAAGGTGCTGATGAAACAACACCCAAATCTACCCCTTCCCCTTTAGGTCCCTTGTGCCAGAAAAGTGCAGCAAAAGTCAACCAACGATGCATCTTGCCGAAGCTGCATTTTTTTTTCCAGGAGGATTAGTGGTTCAAGAGCGGGGATTTTCAAACTGACAAGCCCTTGGCAGAGAAATAATTACAGGCTTTTTTATCCTTTGTATTTCCTAAGTAGTTCTAAATAACTTTCTCCCTTGAGGCATTTTTTAAGTCTAAAATATGGGGGGAAAAAATGTGAATTTCCTTAGTGTCCTTGAAAATATGTGAGATGTTTGTGGAGACCATTTAAGTTTCAGCTATAAGGTTTTCTGCGTGCGTTTTTTGCTTTAACCACGTCCAATCAACCAAAGTTTCTTGTCTGGTGATGCTTCAGAAATGGATCTTTAGAATTGGAGATGGAGGGAGATAGATGTGATCACTTCTTGGCCATCTCAAGAATGCAAGTTTTGCCTCTCCAGTGGATTCCCCAGGGTATTTTACCCCACTCCTTGCTGTAAGAGAAGATTCTGGGGCTAGTGGAGCGGGTTTTCCTTGTCAGTGTCTATTATTTGATTCCTCCACGGTGCTGTGTGTCCTTTTGGAAGCCATGGCCATCCCCCTTTCCTCAGCATCCTGCAGCATTTCCAGGGGCCCAGCCCTGTCCTCTGCTGGCTCCTCTCCTTGCCTGTACCTCCATCCTCAATGCTTTGCCCAGTCTTTTTAATTTAAAAAAACAGACAGCATGATGTGAAAAAAAAACCCTCCTAGGGGCAGCTCCAAGGCACACATGAGTTTGTGCCTTTTATCCCTGGAAAAATTCACCTCCTGTGGGTTTCCATAGAAGCCCTTAGAGTGGAACCCCAGTTTTCTGAGCACCTCTGTGCTGCACCATGTTTTACCATGCCTGGAGCTCTTTTTAGCCCTTCTCTTTTGCCCCTCTTGGAAGAGCCCTCTGGAGGGTGCTGTCCCAAATCTCAGCTATTCCATGCCTGACCAGGTTTCCATCCATCCATCCCTAACACTGAGCACTGCTTGTGATGCCAGGGGGGACCTGGGGGCCCCGCTGGGGTTTGCACTCCCTGCAATATCAGGGGGCAGTGCTGGGGCTGTGTTATTGCATCTGCTGTCAGGGCAGTGCTGGGTGCTCCCCTGGGACTGCTGCTGCAATATTCCTGCCGTGGGCAGGCTGCAGTTAATAACAGCATTGCTCTACCTTGGCTTTATTAAGTGAGGGAAGCCTCCTTTCCTTACACCCCGGGAGTCTGGCCTTCAGGGTGAGAGGGAAGGAGGTGGGAGAGGAGAGGGGGAGTGTTTGAAGTAATTAGAGATGCTTGGTACGGAGTGGGGGATTACCAGGATGGGTGATATCTTGATGAGAACCCTGTGCAAAACCCCCTTGTGGGCTCTGCCTGCCTCACCCCACTCCTCTCAGCCCCTCTTCTCCTTTGGGGCTGTGGTGGTCAGAGAATGGGGTGGTGAATGCTTTGCTCTCCCTGTTCCCCCTTCTGCTGAAGACCCTTTTAGGGTATTTAAATTCTGGTTGGGTGAGTGAGGAGGCCACAAGGCAGCTCCAGGGCTCACAAAGTCCCTTGTGCCCTGCAGATGTGGCAGGTGACTCTGCAGGGGAATACCTGGAGCCAGGAGGGGACCTGTCTGTCCTGCCTCTCTGCTGCCTCAGCCATCATTTCTCAGGGGCAGGGTGTTTTTTTTCCTCAGCTTCCCCTGTCCAGACGCTGTGAATCCCACTAAAACTTTTGACTGGAGCAGGGATTACGTGCTCGGGTTTCAGCCCTTGTCTGCAAGCGGTGTAAACTTTCTGCTGGAGCTCAAGTGACATTTTGTGGGAGATAGGAGAGTATTAAGTGTTGGTCCTTGCAGATATAAATAGCCACTGGCCCAACAAGATTTTCTGTCATCTTCTCACTGCCCTGTCACCTCCACGCTGCTGCTCCCAACCTGGGCTTTGCTGGGGGCACCCAAAGCCCCACCTGTCCTGATCCCACCTGAGCATCCTCACCCACCTCCCCAGCAATGCCTGCCCAGGACAGGGGCAGGCACTGGGTGCAGGGCTGAGGCCAGACCCAGATAGGAGCAGCAGGTCCTGGGTTTGTGTTCCCAGGGGCTGGAAGCAAACACCAAACCTGGGATGCCTGTTCCCCTGGAATCTAGAGTCCAAATTGCTCCTTACTGCAAACCTCAGTGCTGGAGTGGGAGCTCTCCTGGCTGAGGAATCTCCTGTGTGCACACACGTGGCCTCCTGCCTGTTTTTCCCGTTGCTGTGTTTCCCAGCTGATGTTTTCATCCCGAGGTTCCAGCCGGGGCTGGCTCGGGGCCCTGCGGCAGCACCGGCAGAGATGACTCCTGCTGCTCCAGAAACGCAGGGCTGGGCGAAAGGGAAGGGAAGGAGAGGAGGAGAAGGGAGAGGCAGGGTCTGGCTGGGCTGTGAGCAGATCTGCAGCTGGGAGAGGCTCCTCACCCTGCCTGGCCTGCATCTTCCCCAGCCCTGCTTTGGAGAGCACCCACCCGCTCCATCTCCAAAACCAGCCGGTGTGGCTCTGGGAGAGCCCGTGTGTGCCCAGGAGGATGGCAGCAGGGACAATTCTCCTCCTGGTGAGCCTCTCTTCCTCATGGCTGGGCCAGGAAGTCCCCTGGTACTGCACTCTCTGGACTGGGCATCCTTTAAGGGATCCATCCTTCAGTCCATCTGCTTGTTCTCCTGAGTGATGTGAATGATTCTCATCATTCACCCCAATGATCACTTCATGGGGAGAGCTGCACAGTCAGGCTGGCTTCAGTGCAAATTTTTAATTGCAGCCCTCAAATACCTTACTCAGACAAGTGAAAACATTCAGGAGCAGCATCTTTTCCACATTCCCTTTGCTCTCTGGTTCAAGGCCCCACCTGCTCCTGGGGGTTTTATCATCTTGCCTGGTGTCCTCCATCAGCTGAACACCTCTCCCTCCAGAAGTAAGGAGCAAGGTCCTCGTGTGTCTGGAGCCAAAGCAGTGCAGTGGCACTTGGCCACTCACAGCAGTGGGCGATTTCTGAGCCCCTGCCAGGAATTCTTCCAGTGGGCTCGGGAAGGCTCTGGGTGTTAAATTTGTCCTGCAGTGTCACCTCTGAGCAGAGCCTGTGTGTTTTGTAATGGGTCATTCGATGCCGGCGGTGGCAGCGCCTGCCTGCACCTCAAGGTCACTGCTGAGCTGGGGCCACAGGGGCAGCTCCTGGCTGCAGCCCCTCCTGCCCTCTGCGCCTCCTGTGGGCTCTGCTCCCTCCTGGGGCAAAGCCTCTGTCCCTCAGGAGCTCAGGCTTGGAGCTGGAGGCTGCTCACCCCCACCTGGTGAGGCTGCAGCCCTTCCTGGCTTCTGTGCCTCTCACCAGGCTCTGCTGTCTCCTGGGGCAAAGCCTCCAGCACCTTGGGAGTTCGGGCTGTGCTCCCCCATTTGGAGAGGCTGCAGCCCACATCTCAGGATGCCTCCTTGCAGGAAGTGCTCCTGAGATCCAAACCCTGCCTGTATCTTGTGTGTCCCCAGCACGCTGTCCCCACACCTGCAAACCACTGCCCTCAGCTAGAATCTGGGCAGGTGCAGCTCCGTCCCCTGGGAGTTTTTCAGCATCATGCCAAGGACAGGACCTTCCAGATACTTATGGACAATATTCCCTTGTTCTACTTGCCTTAAAACATGTCCCAGTAAGGAATTTATCTTGCATCCCTGAACACGAGGGAACTGCTGAGTAGAGAAGGGTCTGGCAGGGGTGAGGAGTGCAGTGTCATGATGAATTATCAGTGATGCTGCTGCCTCCTCTGTCCCGTGGCTTTGAACCTCTCCCAGGAAAGCACATCCATCCCAATGGGAAGAGCATCCCATGGTCTTTATCAATAAATAAATGTTTTAGTCCCATCATTGTATCGAGGAATTAGAAGGGACTGTTTGTGCAGGCTGTTAAATAAGAATTAAAGGTTTCAAATATTAATGGGCAATTGGCCCTCAGCAGTTCTCTTGTTACACAAACGTTTCATTTGTAATTTGGACCCAAGCTGGGATGTGCTGAGAGATGCTCAGGCTGCAGCCTGCACACGGGGGTTAACGTGGTGCTCTCTCCTGCCAGAAAATAATAAAAGCCAGGGACTGTCTAGGGATTGTGCATGAAGGATTAGGAAGAGGATATGCACGGGCCTGTCTGCAGCTGGTTGAAGTCTAGTGCAGAGGGGTGAGCCTGGAAATCATTGTTTTCTGATGGCTGTGAGGGGGCCAGCATGGAAAGGGATGTCTCCTAAAACCTCCAGTCTCCACAGGGAGATTGGGATCTCTACAGCCTGCTGATGTTTTCAGTGGGAGGCAGAGAGTGGATCCTCTCCCTGAGAGACATCTGTGCTGGCCAGGAGGGAGGAGGCACTGTGGTGTGGGTGCCCCTGCCTCTGCTTTCCAGGTGTTGTACTTGTTCAGTGTGAGTGGAGGATGCTGAGCTCAAGGGATGGTTTTTTTAGTGTCAGTGGAACATGCTGGACTCTGGGGAGCAGAGTTTGGGGGTTTTCTGTGTGTGAGTGGAGCTTGCTGGGATGTGGGGAGCAGGGTTTTTGGTGTAAGGGGAAGATGCTGGGCTCCAGAGACTGGGTCTTCAGTGTGATCACAGAAGGCTGGGCTCTGGGGAGCAGGGTTTTTTGGCGTGGATAGACTTTGTTGGACTCCAGGGACTGGGGCTGTGGTGTGAACACAGGATGCTGAGCTCCAGGGACCAAAATTTTCCACCTTTCTATCAGATCCACGAATCCTGGTTTTATCCACAGCATTATCTGTGACCTGTTGGCTTTTGAAGCTGCAAGTCCCAAAGTCAGGGAGTTCAGTGAAGTCCTTGCCAAGAGAGGAAAAAGCCAGAAGATGCTCAGGTGTTGTGTTTGTTTGACTTTGATGCTGTTCCCTGAAATGGTCACCTCGGGCTGGCCCAGGAAGCTGGAATCACAGCTCCTCAGGGCAGAGGGAGCATGGAGATTTCCCAGCAGCAGGAATCCACCACAGAGGATTTACCTGTGCAACCACCACGCTCCTGGAAGGCGCCTGCTGAGACAGAGGCATCGGAATTCCCCAGGGCACGTCAGGCCCTTATGGCCCTCGCCCAAGACAAGCACTGATTGCTTTTGTGGCAACTATTAATTGCTTCCTGAATTTAAAAACCATAAGCAAACTCTCTTGCTGGGGAACGAGTTACCTGGCGCGTAAATGCTTTGCCATTAATGCCTGGCTGACCCTGACGATGATGCAAGGACCAGAAGAGCTTTCAAAGAATTTACCAGAAACCATTTCAGGGGAGGCTGTGTGTTGTAAATCCCGATGTAATGGGATGGAGGGAGTTAGGTTAGATCATAGTTTGCAGAAACCGGGCACGATTCCCCATCGAGGGCCTTGAGCTCATCGGAGCGGCGCGGTGAGAGGAGGCCCCCGCGCGTCCTCAGCCACTGAGGAGGGAGTTTACAACCTGGAAAATGAGATTATCACAGGGTTTGTTTCACACGTGGCACTGGGGAGAAAGATGGGCTCCTGTTACGGCCCAAGGTGTGCTGGAAAGCCACAGGAATTCCTGGAGGAGCAGCCCGGGATGGGGCTGTTGGTGCTGGGTTGAGGATGCCTGAGGCTGCCAGCACCCATTGCAGCAGCACTGGGGTGCCTTGCAGCAGCACTGGGGCGCCTTGCAGCAGCACTGGGGAGCCTTGCAGCAGCACTGGGGCGCCTTGCAGCAGCACTGGGGTGCCTTGCAGCAGCACTGGGGTGCCTTGCAGCAGCACTGGGGTGCCTTGCAGCAGCACTGGGGCGCCTTGCAGCAGCACCGAGGTGCCTTGCAGCAGCACTGGGGTGCCTTGCAGCAGCACTGGGGTGCCTTGCAGCAGCACTGGGGTGCCTTGCAGCAGCACTGGGGTGCCTTGCAGCCTTTTGTGGGAATGCCTTGGGTGGTCCTGTGCCTGTGCTGAGCTCACCCCAGCTCAGGGAGATGCTTCTCAAAGATGTTTTAACTGTTAGAGTGAGGGAGGCGGTGCCTATCTCTCTCTCACAACCTCCCCTGGTGTATAATCCATCTCTCCTCTCCTGCCATGAGCTGTCCTGAGGATGTTTGCAGGTTTCTGGGGGGGCCCAGCCCCTCCTTGCCGTCTCCCCAGCCTGGGGACGGGGCTGCTGAGCTATTTCACAAGGACATGCTGGCGCGTGGGGCTGTTTGCTGCCTGCTCTCTCCAGCAGAGCCTTTCATTTTCCTGCTGCCTCCTCTGCTTTGCTCTTCCTCAGCTCACCCCACACCGGAGGGATGGGGCCGGGCCAGCTTTAGGGATGCTGATGGTTTGGGTTTTTTTTGTTTTAGCTCTGCAAACAGTGTTAAACCGCTCTCATTTGAAAGGGCAGGTGTGGGAAAGGAGCTGTTTCGCCTGCAGCAGAATAAAAAAAAAACTATTTCCCAAAACCAATATCTATGCAATGAGGGTACCGTGGTGGGAATTACACATCCTTCCACGGGGCAGCGCTTGCAGGGAAAGCAGTCAGAGGCCAGGCTGCCTCCAGTCCTAATAATAGTCTTGCTGGCTGCCTGGGGCAAGGCACTGGGGCTTGAAAGAGCAAGTCTAGAGGCTGATATTTGTCTGCCTGTGGATGTTGCTGTAGCAGATCCCATCCCAGTTGTCTCTCTGTTGTGGAATTGCCTGGCACTTGGTGATGTTTTCAGGATGCCAGCGCTTGACGCTGGGGAAGGTGTAAGTTTAAATCAGTGTTGGGGTGTGTGTTTTTGCATCTCACGCTCTCCAGCAGAAGGACAGAGTTCAAAGGGGTTCTGGCCTTCCTGGAATAGGAAATGGTGGGATCCACCCCAGAGCTTTTTCTCCTCTTACCCAGAAGAGTCCCACCCCAGCCGGGAAGCCCTGTGTTCAGCTGGGTGTGGAAATGGGGATGGAAAAGTCAATGTGAGGACCGTGTTCCACTTCTACAGCTGGGCTTTCTTCTTGAGCACATGTGAGGTTGTGTTTGATCTGGGTCTGAGCTTGGGGTTTGTCTTTATTCTCCATTTAAAAGTGGGGAAAAGAAATTCAGGAGGCCCTGGCAAGATGGGCTTGGAGCAGGGTGGCTCTCCCTGCACTGAGCAGGTGTCAGTGTCCAATTTTCTGTCTCCCTTTGTTAAATGGACCTGTGAACCAAGATCCAAGCCAAGATTGCAGAGGCAAATGCCCCGTGGCTGCATTGCAGGGTCTTGCTTAACCCAGCTCTGCTGGGCTTCTCCCACGGTTCTCCTGTGAGGTCCCAACTTCACCTTTTCACCACTGAGAAGCTCCCCAGGGTGGCACAGCTGGCCCTGGGGACTGGGTTTTCTTTTGGAGGCAGGTTCTGATCAGCCTCATGGATGCTTTCTGTGAGACGTGGTTGGAGGTGGGAATCACCTTGCCATGGTCACGAGGCTGTTCTGGAAGCAGTCCTGTCCTTTCTCCCTCTCAGGAGGTGATTTGGGGGGACCTTTCCGTGCTGGCAGCACACAGGTCACTCGTGACCTTGGCCACCCTGGGAGGCATCAGCCCACGAGGTGTTCAGCAGGTTCCTCTCCAGGGCTGACACTCCGTGGAGATGAGCAGGGAGGATCTGTCAGCAGTGGTTCCCTGCCCGAGGGCTCGCTGTGGCTCTGCTTTGGGCTCTCCCTGCTCAGATGGTTTTCCTCTGGTGCATTCCTTCCCCACAGGCTCTCACAGGGGCTGGGCTGGCTTTGGCTGTCTGCCTGCTCATGCATGGCCCTGTGGCCTGAGGTGGTGATGTCACCTTCATGTTCCAGCTTTGTGTGAGTCCTTTCCCACCTCTGCATCCCACAGAGGACTTCAAGGACAGAGGAGTCACCTGAGGAGGGGAGATGCTGTAGAAACGAGGGCAGGGTGGCCTGGTGTGCCCCATCCATCACTGTGTGCAACCTCCCAGTGAGTCACATCCCTGCCTGGCTTTGGGGATCATCACTCCTAGAGGCAGAGAGTGCCAGGTGTGGGTGTGTTTTTTTTCTGGGAATAGGGACAGAGAAATACAACATGCATGTTTGCAAGCCACTGGAGACATCTCTGGAGGAGGAGGAGGTGTGGAGGTGCTTGGCATGCAGCTTGTGGAGGGGCTGGGGTGAGTTTTGGGGGCTCGGGCTCCCCTTTGCACTGGTGCTGCTGGGAGAGGCTGTCTTTATCTGGTGTTTTCCATTGCTTGGCTCAGCAGTGGAAGGTGAAGGGTTCCCCTGCCTGCCCTGGCTGTCAGCAGGGCTGTGCAGGCAGGACATGGGAAGGGAAGGAGGAGAGGATAACGCCCCAGCCGTGGGCCCTGGCCATTTCTGGACGAGTAGGTCATCTGGGTGTGGGAGGGGAGCTGGTGTCCAAGCCAGCCCAGAGAGGCTGGGATTGGGTGTATGTGTGATTTGGGGGAAAGTGAGAAGGGATTTCTAGGGCGAGAGGAATGCAAGTTTCCTCCTTCACATATGTCTCCTGTTCTTCCAGTTTGCAACAAAAGTCATCAAATTGCCCAAGACCTGGCAGCAGGGACAGCCTGAGAACAGCCCACAAATCATGGAAAAGCTTCTCCCCTCCTCCCTGCCTGCCTCCAAGTACTCAAGCATCAGGAACCACTTCAGTTCCCCTTTGGGCAATAAAACTCTTGCCCCTTCCCGACGTGGGGCAGCTGCACAGCCCAGAGCTCTTGCCTGCTGGAGCACTGGTCCTGGTGGGTTACAGTTTGGGCTTTCCTTTGGACTGGTTGTGCTTTTAAACCTCCAAATGCTCCAGGGAAGGGCTGGAGTGCTCAGATATCTGGGGTGACAGCAGCTGGTTGGGGGAGATACGACTGGTGTCTCGCCAGGTGGTGGGGACAAGGGACAGTGACTCAGGTCCTGCCTGCATTATCGGGCACTGGGAGAGGAGACTGGGACTCCCAGCGATGCCCAGCTGGGGAGTTTGGTGGTGGTGGGCTCCAGTTGAGAGGCAAAGGAGCAGTTGTGTCTCAGGATGGAGGGGGTTTTAATGGGCCCAGCCCTTTCCTGCAGTCCTGCTGGCTGCTGCTTTTTGCTTGGCACAAGGAGCTGTTGGTGCAGCAGAACTGCAAAGATCAGGCAGGCCTGTCTGAGCCCTCCTTCTCACCCTCTGTGACTCAGGGATGGGCTGAGTCCCTCCTGCCACGGGAATGGAGGGATTGGGATTGCTGCTGGAGCGGGGCTTCCTGCGGTTTTCTTTGTGTCTCCTGGGAGCAGAGAGGTGCCACCCCACCATCCTGATCCCCACTGTGAGTGCTTGCCCCCTGCCTGGTTTTGCATCCACATGGTTTGTGCCAGGAGATGCAGGCCCGTGAGGATCCCTGTGAGAAAGGCACTCCATTACCCCATTTTGGACATTTCAGTAATTACAGGATTTTCTTACAAGAAAACGTTTCTATCCGTGTCACTATTAAGACTGGCAGTGGTGCCAGGGCTGGAATCACCAAGGTGTCCCACCCTCAGGGTCCACCCTGCGTCCCATGTCCCATCAGACAGTTATGGGGCAGATTTCACAGGGGGATCTGGGGACTTTTGTGGTGGGTGAGGCAAGGGGGGCTTCAGCCTGCCAGAGAGCAGGGGCATGGTCAGGAGAGGCTGTGCACTGAGAGCTGCAGGCACTGTGAGGCTCTGCAGAGGAGGGGAGGAATTGCTTCCATGTCCACTGGGGTGTGGGGCTCTCCTTTTGTCTCCATTAGCTCCACACACCGGCTGCTGTCCCTGTCCTTGCCCACCCGGGGGAAGATGACAGCTCTGCCACCCCTCACCTTCCCACGTGTGGCCAGTGCACCTGGGAGCCAGGAGGGGAGATGTTTGTGCAGTGGGGCTCACAATGTGTGTGAGGGGGAGCAGCTCCAGGCAAAGCAGAGTTTCATTTAGGGGTTCTACTCGGGATATCATTTTTTCCTACAAGAAAAGCCCACCCCAGCAGGATGCTCTGCCACCATGGGGTGCTGGTCCTTCTCCCACTGCCTGGTGAAGCTGTGCAGGCTGCCCTGCTCCAGCCCCAGGGCCTGGCTCACAGAGAGGGAGGAGGATGCCTTCCCTTGTGCTCCCACACCGAGCCTCTTTCTGCTTCCCTGCTCCCGCCTTCCTCCTCCTCCTCCTGCAGCATCTGCTCCGGATGTTTTTTCCCTGATCTGCAGAAGCTGCATTTTTCCAAGCTGAATTTCCTTTGTTATTTTTTTTTTTTTCACTCTCTCCAGGGTCCTCTTCAGATTGCTTTGCTCCCTTCCATCCTCTCCGGTTTATTATCTTCTACGAATGTTATTAACATGCTAATTAACATCTCTAATTGCAATTGCCAATGAAGATGTCAGATAGGGCTGATGCTAACCCTGGTGCTTCCCAGCACTAACCCTGATGCTCCACTGTTTTTCCCTGCATCCTGTGGGTTGCTCTGTGCCTATCCCATCATCTTGGATGCATTACCTGGTTTGGTTTCACAGAGGAACGCTCACGTGTCTCAGTGAGATTGCTCCCCTAGGAAAGATTTGCTGACATCCAGCACAGGGTGCTTCATAAACCCCCCAGGGCCAGCCTGGTGATGGGTGCAGCTCTGAGAGACACTTCCCAGCTGGTCCCAAGGCTTTGTCTCCAAGGCAGGGTCATGGCTGGCTCTCCGTGGCAGCTCCCTTGGGAGGCAGAAGGGAGAGGGGTTTGGAAAGTCGTAGGGTGGCATTTGCCATCCCGCCTATACACTCAGCCCTCTGTCTGCTGGGCACTGTGCAAAGGTCTCCAATGCCTATAAATAGGCAGAGAGGTAGGCCAAGAGATGGGGAGATGGGATGAGGACAGGCGGGGAGCCAGCCCAGGCCGGCATCTGCAGCTCTCATCGCCTTCGTGCGCAAGAGGTGCGGTTTGTTCCGGCCACGCTGTGCTCAGCAGGCAAGGTTTGCCCCCGCAGAGCCTATTTTTGAACACAAAACCCCCTGATCACCTCCTGAGGTGCTGCAGAGAGCTGGGGCTGCCTTGTGGTGAGGTGTCCTGGCTCTGCTGGGGGACACGGGGCCACGTGCTCCGAATAGCTCTGTGCAGACGTGGCCTGTGGAGATGAAATGTGGCTCTTGACCGATTGCGAATAAATCAGGGTCAGGAGCTTGAATGCTGGCCAAGAAACCCAAAGGGATAAAATATAGCCTCTCTACAGACTGTTAGCAAACAGCACGTGGGCTGAGATCTGCTAGATAAATTTATGCACTGTGAATTGTTCACCCAGCTGTAGTGGAGGGATGGATGGACCCACGGAGAACTGATAACCATATGTGGTGGACATGCCTTCTGTGCTGACCTTTAGAGGGTCCAGCAAGGCTGGGAGGTGGCACTGTGGCTCTTCTCAGGGATGCCACCAGGAGGGAATGGGGCTCATGTGTTGCTTGATGCGAGGGAGGGGGCTCAGGCTGCCTCTGCTCTGTGTGGGGGACAGGCTGGCAAAACAAATGACTGCTCCTGACCTTGGTGTTCCCATCCTGTCATTTGATGTGGATCGAGGGGGAATACTGAGCTCTTTGCTTTTGCTGTGTTGTTTCCAAGCTCGTGGGGCTTGCCAGCCTGAGGGCTCCCATTCCTGGTGCATCCCAGGGAGATGAGTTTTAAATGGGAGGTGGTATCGGGGGAAGAGTGCAAAGGTGGGATTCTCACCCAGTTCCAAGCAGCCACTGTCAGCATTTCAGGTGAAACGCTGGGAACGGGCAGCACTGGGGGCTGCTCCCTCTCTCCCACCCCGAGTTCCTTGTAGCCAGAAAGGGGAACACTGGCTTCATGTTGGGATGAAACAGCCTGGTGGCAGAACCCGCTCCAGGCGGGCTGACTCAGTGAGACTGGGCTCAGTTCAGCTGCTTTGAACCGGAGAGATGGGCTTGGCCCCAAAACATGGAGCCAAACAGCCTCATCCTTGTCCAAGCTGCAGAGGAGCATGAGAGGTTTGTGGCTGGTCCCTCCTTTCTCTAACCAGGGATCTGCTTCCCACCCTCCACCCCAGGCCCCTGGATGTGTGCATGCTGTCATCAGTGGGGCTGGCTCACGTTTGTGTCAGCATCTTACACATCCTCTGTCCTGGCCTCAGCCCAGGGGACCTGACCCCCGTGAGTACCAGGCCTGCACCCTGGTCTGGCTGTGGGGGGCCACTGCTCTGTGTTCTTGTCTCATTTCACCCCAGCGTTGCAGTGGGAACCTGAACTCACCCAGCTGGGATTCTGAGAAATGTGCAGAAATAAGCATCCCTGTTTGGTGGGAAAAGCATTTCTCCCTGATGCTGGGCCAGTCCTGCACTCCAGGGCTGGGTGGGCAATCTGCCTTCCCTGGGCTGCAGGGGATGTGGAGGGATATGAGAACTTTCCCTGCTTTCTGGGATTTGCAGCATTGTTTTGGGAGTGGGACCTGGGACAAGAGGCTTTTTCGAGGCTGGGCATCTTGGCAGCCTGGGAATCCCCGCTGGGATGGACCAGTGGCTGGCTGTACCCAGCATCTCTCTGGGTGATCCCCTCTCCTGCAGACAGGCTGGCTGATCCATGTCCCACCTCCATGGCTCATCCATCAGCTCCCCCTTGCCTGCACCCCCTGTGCCTTTGCCTTGGGCTGTGACTTTTGACACAGGCAGGACACATTTAACAGTGTGCTCCCAACACTTTGCAAGTGGCCACCACTGGGCTGTGGGCTGTGGGGCTGTGTCACAGCTCCTGCTGGGTGACACCAGGGCTGGCATTGCCACCCCAGCTAGCGCTGGGGATCCCAGTGGCAGCTGGCAGAGGATGGGAGCCACCACAGGCCGGTGGCTCTGCCTGTGAGGGTGGAGGATCCCGCTGTGCCTCGCACCCCCATGCAGTTCAGTCATCTCATTTGTTCTCCTCACATTTGTTCAGACTTCATCAGAGCAAAACCCAGCAAGTCTTTAACGCTGTTTTATGCACCAAGGTGTCTTTGCTTTCTCCTGGTGGCAGCTGTGGATTTTTACAAAACCTTTGAAGGAAGCCACAGTAAAACCCAGAGCAGTGAAATGGGTGTGATGAATTGTGGCGATGTGCTTAGGTTGGATGTGCCTGTTGCTGCTTTTGGTGGGGCAGCTCAGAAAATCCCAGAACTGCACGGGCAAACCCTAAAGACATTTTGAGGGAAAACCTTTATTTTTAATTTTTTTTCATTTAAAGGATGTGATTCAGCAAGAACCTGTCAGTTGGTCAGATGTAACCTCCTACCTGGACACATTTCTGGGGCGGGATCTGTGGCATTGCCACTGTGGCAGGGGACTTCCATCCCACTGGCACATCCTCTTGCTGGGAGAGCCTTCTCCCAAACGAAGGCACTGGGATATCTTCTGCGAGGGGTTCGCAGCTAATTGGTACAATCAATATTTGTTTTGCAAATGCAATTGGAGGGAGAGAGGGATTGAGAGCGCCAGAAATTCAATTGACCTGTAAAAACAGATACGGTGTAAAGGGAATCCTTCCCCTGCCAAGCAAATATTTAGAAAGGAGAAGCAATAAAATGAATAAGCAACAAAGTAATATCCTGCCTCCACGGCTGCTGGAGGCTGCCGGGAAGGGCTGCTGCCCCTGATGCTGCGATAACCCTGAGCAGACGAGTGGCAGGAACCTGTTTCCTAGAGAAAGCATGTTTGCTTTTGCCATCTAATTCATCAAAACCTCATCCTGCTGCCTTGACAGCACTGGGACCTGTCTCAGGTAGCCTGGCAAGCTGGGCACTGTCCCTGTACCCCTGCAACTGTGACTGTGGCATAAACCCAGTGGTGGCACAGGGGACAGGGGTGTCCCTTTATGTCCCTGCTCAGCCTTCTCTGGTGCATCGGGGATGAGAACACACTGGGGAAGGTTGTGGGTGATGTGGTGTGTAGGAAAGAGCATCAATAGTTCCTGCCTGGAAGGACATTCCAGCGCCTCAGCACTCCTTGGTGTGAAAATCCAAAGGATTGAGGGGAAAAAAATAAAAAATATGTGTTTTTAGATGAAAAAACTCCAGAAAAACGTTCTGGGTAGGGAGTGGTGAGATGGCATCCAGCCAGGGCTTTGGCTGGATGGAGCAAAGCACCCGAGTCCCTCTTTGCCAGATGGCTCAGCATCCCTGGGCACAGCCCTGCAGTGTGACTTGAACTTAGGCTCATGGCTGAATTTAGAAATCTCTGGGTAAAGCTAAGATTTTTCAGAAAAAAAATCCTCATGCACGTGTGTGTGCATGTATATATATATACACACACATACATACATATAAAATAGAGCAAGCAGAATAAAGAAAGGTAATTTTGTGGGGAAGCTCTTAACCCATAAGCTCTTGAGTATCTTTAGGCCACTTTGGAGCCTTTTGAGCATCTTCCCCCTGTGGTGGATATTAACCCCTCTGGTTGGTGTCAGGATCTGAGATGTTGTTTACTGGCATCAGTTAAAGCCTTTTCTGGGGGATACTGGAATCACCCTGAAATTCACTACACAGAAATCAAAAAGAGTTTTGGATTTACATTGGTGTATTACTGAATATTCAAAAGAACGTTGGCTAAAAATGTGAACTTCATCAGACTGAAGAGGGAAAAGTGGTAGAGAAGCTCAAGCCAATTTTGAACTCTTAAGAGTCAAATTTCCCCGAGGTTTTTTCCCTCTTATTGTAAGACTGAGCCCCTCTAGGATGCTCTGTACCTCCCAGAAGCTGATGCTCAGGCAGAGCTCTGGTTTTGCACACGTGAGGGGCCATTTGGGAGCAGGGCTCTTGCAGGGATCGCAGAGGATAAGCTGCTGCCCGTGGCTGCACTGGCGCTGCCTCTGCGTCCCCAGACCACTCATGGCACAAAATGCCCCCATGTACCATCATCTGTTATCTCAGCCCTGTCTCAAGTGCCACGAGGCAGGAAAACACACCCCAAACATTTGTTTCTCCCGAATCCCCATCCTGGGAGCACACGCCAGGAGAGAGCAGCAGCGTGAGCTCAGCGGAGCGAGGAGGGGGGGAAAAGATGGCTTAAATTTAAGGTCTTTTTAGACGAGTGTTTCCATTCATTCCAGAGCATATTCCTCTGGCATTTCCAGCACGAGTAGTTAACAAACTTCATGGAAACACATGTTATAGTGCTCTCTAGTGCACGGAGCTATGTATGAAGGATGCCTCTTCTGAGATATCTCGATGCTTTTGCTCCGGAGCAGCCCGTTAGCCGCAACAGCTGCTTCCCATTGTGGAAACGCTGTTGAGGGAAGGACAAAAAAACCCAAAACCACAAACAAAACAAACCCTCAACCCCATCCCAACAACTTGACGACACGCGCAGATGATACTTTATGCAAAACCCTGCTGGAGGGTGAGGGAAATAAAAAGATAAGGCAAGAAATAAGCGGGGCGGGGAGCGCTATCTCCCCGCCGGCAGCGCCCGGTGCGCTCCCGCCGATCTCTGTTTGCCGAGCTGCTCCCAGGCAGCTGCTCCCTGTGTCCGACTGGGTTTGCTCTGTTTAGCTTTCATACAGCCGAGCGATTTTTATGGCCACCGGAGCGCCGGGCAGCTCCACAGGATATTGGCCGCCTCCTAATGAGAATTTGCCGCGTCGGCACGTCGGCACAAACACCCCGTGAATTTTAAACGCCTGGGAGACGGCAGCTCCTGCACCCTCATCCCTGGATGCTCCGAGAGCCCTTGGGGGGAACGTGGGTTTTCTGTTTAATAAAGGAAAAGGCGAGCCTTGATTGTAGCCTAGGAGACTCCAGAGCAGGCGAGGCTCCCGGCTGGACCCCGTGCACCCGCACTGGCCTCGGCGGGGACGCTCCAGGAGAGCCCCACAAGGCCAGGGGAGCCCTGGGCAGTTGGGGATTTGGGGGGGTCCTAAAGGTGAGATTGGACTTGTGGGTCCAGGCAGGTGTTGAACTCAGTCCCCTGGATGTGCCTGATCCCTTTTTGAACCTGTTGGTACAAGGTGGAAGTGAATTTATGGAATCACAAGGAAGCTGGGGTTGGCAAGGATTGGAAATCTTCTCAGACCTTCTTCTGCTTGGAGCAGAGCTCACTTGGATGTGGATTAGGTTGTTCAGGGCTGGAACTAGTAAAGTATTGGCTGTGCCCAAGGAACGAGATTTTTCTGTTTGATCTGAATGCTCTATCTTTTATTTCTTTTGGTTTGTTGTTTTTTGGTGGTGTTTTTTTTTTTTTTTTTAACTCTCCTTTTGAAAATCTGAATGGAAAATAGAACGGTTTCATTTCAGTTTGTGTCTGTACTAATTTTCCATCACAGGAGGTTCTAAAAAAATCAGAAACAAATATAATGACTTGCAAGAAGAGTACATTAATCTGGAGCAGAATGAAAATAGCTCCTTCCCCCACGGTGGTACAGCATGTCAAAAAACCAGCGTGTGTGTAAAATCCCCAAGGGGGTAGGAAAGCCAGCCTGCAGGAGGTTTCAGCCAGGATATCTTTTTCTTGGAAAACAAACCAAAAAAGAATAGTTTTCGCCATCTTCATGTTTTTACCCACAAAATGAATGACATGAGCAGCATTTCCTTCTCTCCTGGTCATTGCTGCCCCGCTCACAAAGCCAGCCAAATCGGGGTGGTGGCGGCAGCAATGGCACATCCTCTTGCTCCTGGTGACTTTGCTTTTCCATCATTTGCCTCTCCATTAATCTCAGTACAAACAAAGGCTCTGAAGAGACAAGCTGAAAAGCTCCTGGGGGTACGTTTAAATCAGTCCTTTCTAATAATGTCTGTCGACCTCTCTGTGGAAGCACTGCTCCCCAAGGAAAGGACACGGAGCTGCGGCAGCGTGCTGAAATATGGTGGGGTGTAATTAATTCTGACCTCTGGCTCCCGCTCACTCACTCTCAATATTAAATTTGACTAGTGATATTGTGGTTTTTCAATTATGCTTGTTTTCTTGGGGGCATGGTGGGGGATGAGGGTGGGGGGGGTCGCTGCTCAAAATTCAGCTTAGTGGGAGATGCATTGCTTGGATGCAGAACTGCTGGGCTGTGGGCTGGGTGGGATGGATCCTTGGGTTGGCTTCCCTGGGATGGCATCTGGGCTTGGATGTGGTATTGTGTGTGTCTCTCCTCCTCCTACCTGTGTCCCTCCTGACTCTAAAACCTGGTGCTTTTTTGGTGCTGGGATGAGACAAGCTCTCCGTCTGATGCTACACGCTGTTTTTGAGGGTGGAGGGACACAAAAAGAATGGGCTTTTAGGGAAACGGGGAGGAAAATTAGCATTTGGGTCCTGGCCTTCAGGCCTTGCCCAGGAGATCACTTTCTGGCCACTCCTGCAATCAGGCAGAGGATTTTTATCAGGCTCCTGGAGGGGGAACAGAGCCATCAGCTGCTGTAGGACCTTGTTGGTGAAAGTCTTATTAGTGTGTCCTCGATCAGAAATGAAGTAACACAAAGCAGCCTTGGAAGACAGGCACTTACTCGACCTTTTCCTTGGATGCAGGGAGGGCTTGAGGGTTGCTGGTGTGTTTTGGCAGGGGCTGCTCACTGGGAAGGCTTCGTTTCTCTGTTTACTTAACCCCATCATTGTAGCAGTGCCCCTGCGTGTCACGCCGTGGTCTCTGGAGGGTCCGGGAGGTGTTAAGTGACCACTTTTGGATCCCATCCAGGAGTTCAGGGGCGAAGGTGCCCTTTCCTGGGAAAGCTGGGATGGTTCCCATGTAGCAGGAGGGTTGAACAGCCCAGCATCAACCCCCTCTCCTCTTCTGCCCCCTCTCCTTTCTGCCACCAGCTCCCCAGCGTGTCCCTCATCACTGGTGTCCTCTGCCTTGGGCCAGGCCCTGGGGGGACATGGACCTGCTCAGGTACTTGCATCAGATCAGGAGCTCCTTCAGGGATCTCCTGCAGAACACCCATGAATGGTCCCCATAATTTAACCTCTTCAAAGCCTCTGGGTCCCTTCATGGGGCTGCCCCCTCCTCCCCACCTCAGCCATCCCCAGTAGTGCCTCTGCCTTTGAGAGCAAGCTGTGCTCGTTGGCACCCTCTGCCACGATGGGCTCTCCAAGAATGGCACAGGGGGGTGCTGGATGGGGTAGAACCCCTGGGTAGGACCCTGAGAGGGCTGGGTTAGGTGAAAAAAGGCCAAAAATAAGACTCTCAGGCTTCACCTCCCTTCCTTGCCCTCCTGGCCTCTCAGAGCATGCAACCACCAGCCAAGTGCTCAGGGGTGAATCTGCCAGAGGCCAGATCTTGGTTTTTGGACTCCCTGTTCCCTGTTGGCAGCAGCAGCAGCTCAGCTGAACCCCAGGGAGAACTTGCACCCCAGGACCGTGGGGGCGAGCTCACGTGAGCCCCTGGGGTGAAATAAGCCCATTTCAGCCTGGTTGCCATGTCCCCTCAAAGTGTTAGAAGATGCATTCAGGCAGCAGGAATGAGAAGGGCTTGAGCTGGGGGGGAGGGAGGAGAAGGGAAATTAAAGGAGAAAAAAAAAGGAAAACGCCACTTGCTGCAGAGCGAGCGAATTCTCCAATAAACCTGAATCTGCTGAGAATACATTTTACAAACATGCAGCGAAGTTGGCTGCTTTTGTTTGGGCGTTTGTTAAGCATTAACTAAAGAATGCCATGGTCCAGCCTGCTCGGTGTGAAACCTAATTCTCCCCCTTTCTGGAGCCATGGCATGGAGTGCTCAATTTTTTTCTCTCTGTAGGACTGCAGCCTTCTGGTACTCCAGCCAAAAAACACTCATATTTTAGCAAGCTTAGCCCCGGCCCCGTTGCCAGGCAGTAAAGCGAACACTTGTCCGCCTCGAGGTGGGGGGGGAGGGAGCTGGGAGACGGGGAAGGGTCAGGAGAAGAGCCCCGGGGAAAACATCTCTGTCCCACTGGAGAGCTCCCTGAGTGCTTGGGGTGCATGGGGAGGGAGGCGAGGGTGGCTGCGGGTGCTTTCCTCCATCAGCTGGGGAGCCTGGGGACACAGTGTGGGTCTGGAGGTGCCCGGGGTCCTGGTGCAGAGTTGTGCTTGCCAGGGTGTGCCAGCCTGCTCTGCACAGCGCTGAGATGGACTCAGCTCTTTCTGAGTCACTCCCATGGTCTCAGCGTGGGTCTCAGCCCTCATCCTGCCAGGGCCAGGCATCCACGAGGTGCCCATGGCTGCAGCTGGGGGATGCCCTCGCTGTCACCGTGCCCCTTCCTGCTTGGCCATGGTCCATGCCCCTTCCTGCTTGGCCGTTGTCCATGCCCTCTGCCTGCTCCCTGGGCTCCGTGAGGGCTGGAGCAGGGACAGAGTGAGCTGAGCCTGGCAGAGCAGGGCAGTGGCTCATTCCCAAGCCACGGGTGCAGGGCTGACAGCAAGTGGCATTTTTGCACTGCCAGGCTCTGGAGGACCCGGTGCTGCTGTCCCCCCTTGCAGCAGTGGCAGTGAGTGAGAAGATGACCGAGTGCCAAGACAGCTCAATCTCTGTGGCTCTCTGGCACTCACCGCCAGCCTCCCCCGTGCCCCTCAGGCTGCGTGTGGCCCTTGGCTCGTCCCCACACCAGGGTCGTGGCCTTGGTGGGATTCATCATTTGGAGATGGCTCTGAGTGGCCAGGCTGGAGCTCCTGGCACTCCTGGCGGGTTGGTCAGGATCTGCTCATGCCCCCCCTGAGCCGTGGTGAGAACATCGCGGGGTGCGCTGGGCAGCTCTGTGTGTTGGAGAACGCAGCATCCCTGCGGTGGTGCCCGCGGGGTCACTCGGGGCTGGCCCTGCCCCTCTCACCACATCCCTGGTGCCGGCAGGGACGGGAGCAGCGCAGCCTCGCCTTCCCCTCCGCCCGAACCCGGAGCTGCGATTGAGATGTGTCCGTCACGATTTAATATCGGCGTCCGTGCCCCGCCGCCGCCGCAGCCCCGGGAGGCTCCGCGGGGCCGCGTTTGTATGCGGCGCACGCAGACAGACAGACAGACAGACAGACAGACAGCAGCCGGGAAGCGCCCGTCAATCACGGCCCCTTGCAGCCTGTCACTGCCAGAGAAAGGGGACAGGGGCCGCTGGTGGCTCCGCTGGGCATCGGGGCTGCGCCGGGCCAGCGGGAAGGGGACACGGGATGCAGCATCCCAGAGTGGTTCTGGCCGTGTGCCGACATTTTTGGGTTCTGGTGGTGCTGCATGGATGGGAAACCTCAAAGGGTTTGGATTTGGGTTTTTGTTGGGGAAGAGGAATGGCTGGAGAAGTGGGACTCTGTCCTGGGGGGTGTGCCGAATGCTGCCAGAACTGTTGCGCTTTCGGAAATCCCCCAAATATTTTCTTCAGGATTTTCCTGATGAGCCACCACCAGCCCCTTCCAGCTTCAAAACTGCAGATTGTCATTTCAAAAGAGACCTAAACTAAAAAAAAAAAAAAAAAAAAAAAAAAAAAAAAAAAAAA
>VXBR01004970.1:253004-279568 GCA_013400215.1 Cisticola juncidis | reverse complement strand
AAAAAAAGGCAAATTAATCAAAACAAGAACAGGACTATTTCTAAGATCAGAAACAAAAGGCTATGTGTGGTGATAAAAATCGCTCAATCGCTCACATCACTATCTTTTTGTTCCAGTTCCTCCTAAGTTGAGTGTGTTGGTTTTATTTACAAATACTCACTGTCAGTGCTTCAGTGAGGTGTTTACTGAGCTGCTGGTGGCAGCCTGGTTCTCCACCAAGTGTCCCAATGCTGAGCAGGTCTCCCTGTCTGGTGCCCTGGCCAGCTTCCCACCTGGCTAAACAAACCCAGTGCTGCCAGCCAGGCCTGACTGAGCTTTGGAACCCCAGGTTATGGAGGAAAAAACCCTGCTAAAGCATCCCTAAGATGCCATAAGTGAAGCAGGAGAGAGCTGAGCATGGAGCTGAAGGTCCTGGAGATGGAGGAAAACCTCTCTGGATCCAGGCTGGTGCATCTCACTCAGGCTAAAATGTTAAATTAATTGTTAGAGCTGGTGCTGCAAGGAAATTTTCCTTCAGCTCTGTCTCAGGCTGAGCAGGGGAGTTCCAGCTGGGTTATCTGTATATTGTACCCTGCGTGGGGTTATCCCAAAGGGCAGCATCCATGCATGGGGTTATCCATGTGTGGGGTTATCCATGAGTGGGGTTATCCATGAGTGGGGTTATCTCTATGAGGGTTATCCATGTTATTCCCCAGTCCCTGCAGAGCTGCTGGTACAGTTGGGGTCTCAAGGGAGTTGGGACCAACAAGACCCTTTGCTCTCCCTCCATTACTACCTGTGGCAGATCATGTTTTTTCTGCCTGTGGCCTTTTTGTGCCTGAGGTTTGGTGTGTGTTTATAAGCAGCTCTTTATGGTTTCCTGCTGTGGAAGAGGTTTTATGGGGATTTCTCTGCAGCTCACGTTGCCCAGGGAGGGGGGACTCCTGCACTGGGAAGTGGAAGGTACCTGGACTGAGCAGCATCACACACTGGAAGCTTCTTTGGAAATAAAGTTATTTATTCAGCGACCTAAGAATGGTATTAAGTGTCTGATACCAGGCAGCTGTTTACCTAAATCTCACAGCTTCCTGCTGTGCAACATGCTTTGGGCTTGGAAACATCCACTGCTGGATTGGTGCTGCTTGTGCCTGGTTGGGAAAGGCTTGTGGCTCTCTAGGAAGTGCCTCGGAAACAAATTTTGGGCACATTTATTCCTGGAGATTAGATGGCAGTAATGTAATATCTTATCAATATTTTATTACTGAGAGCAGTTGGTAATCCCAACAGGTAAGGCTTAAACATCATTTAAACAGGATGACAATGTGTTGCCAGATGAATACAAATAGCCTCCACTTTGACATAAAAGAGACATAATTAAAGATGAAGCAACTGCAGAAATATTAACACAAGCCAGTGTATGTCTGAGCTGGAACAAGAGAAAAATGACCCTTCAGAAGGGATGCTTTCAAGGGAATACACATCCCTGTCTTCCCAGGGCAGTCCTAGGGAGGTTGGGAATACATCTTAGGGACAGGCAGGTGTAGGTAAACTTGGGGAATTAAAGCTGAACGTAGGAAAATAAAAGCTACAAACAGCAATACATGGAATTATAAACTCCCTAACCTCTACATTTTATTTGATGATTTCCCACTTTCTGTGGTGATCATAGTGTTTTATAAAAGCTTTGTAACACTCCTTTCCTACTTCTTTGGGAATGACACCTTTTGCTGAGCGTGCCTAGGATTTGGCTGGCGTGGGGAGAGTGGTGCCCCAGACCCTCGTGTTTGCCAGCACTGTTTGGGGAAAACCTGGGAGAGAGCAGGCACTTTTCCAAAAGATCCCCATTTTTGATGGTTTTCCCGTGAGGGTTTTGCATATATCTGGTCCTCTGCTTGTCAGAAGGGAGCTGATTCAGCACATTTCCTATGTGGAAGCCAAAAAAAAGATGGGATTGAAAGCTCGGAGGTAACCCCTGCAGGATGTGTGCTGACTTTTGACTTCTCTTTCTGGGCCAAAGTCACCAAGGCAGGGGAATAATAATGTCCAGTTCCCACAGATATTTCGGACAAGACTGGGTAAACAGTGGGATTTTTCTGTATCATGTCCAAGCCAAGAACTCAAATATCTGCGTGTGGCAAAGACGTTCTGGTCTGATACCTGCAAACATCTCTGTTGGTCATCCCATTTACTGAAAATATCTGGCCCTAAGGTTAATTCCAGGTGCCTCTGATCCTCTGAAGCCAGCACTGATGCTGCCACCTCTGCTCCTCTCACCTCAGTTTCCCCCAGCTGTAAATCATTGATCATTCTCAGTAAGGACATTTAAACTCAGAAAGAAATGCTCTGTTCCAACCTAAAGTGTTATTGCTGTTGTTATTATTATTGGCTTTTAAGTCTAAAGCCAGAGTCTGGAAACCTGGGAACAGTTTAATTAGGGACGCCTCAAACGCTGTCACATCAATGTCAAGAACAAGCTGAGCCTTTCCTTTTCCTTTTGACACATCAAGTCTTCAGTCTGGCGCTGGCCTTAACCCCAGATTTGCTGTCTTGGAGATTTTTATGATATATTAGACATTCCTGAAGTGTTTGCAAGTGGGGATGGGGTGACCCAGGCCAGAGGGAAGGGGTGGTTTGTGGGTGAGGGAGGGTGGGGATGCTTTCTGCTTGTGGAGAGGCACAGATGAGCTCCCTGACCCCACTGCTGTGTCCAGCATCTCCTTGGGTGTAGGCATGAGCTGGAGGGAGGTGATGTGATAAAACCTGTGTGGAAGTGGTGCTGGTACCTGGCCTGTTGGGTTTGATACCTTTTTTTATCACCTAGACCATCACCTGACCCCATTCATGGTAAGCACCTGGTAAGCTCCAAAACTGCTCAAGCTGGCCCAAAAAGCAGCATCCCCTTCTGGCACTGGGTCAGCCTGTCACTGTGGGCTGCCAGCACCATCGTCCCCCGGCCCCTCAATGCCACCCATGCACCAGGGGGTGACACAGCCATACCGTGCCGTGGGGTCCCCCTCTCCCCGCCCTTGTGGCAGCCCCCGGGGTGTCACAGCGCTGTCCCCCGCTTGTCCCGCAGGCTGTTCGCCGTGAAGTGTGCGGGGTGCCTGGAGGCAGTGGCGCCCAGCGAGCTGGTGATGCGCGCCCAGAAGAGCGTCTACCACCTGCACTGCTTCTGCTGCTGCGTCTGCGAGCGGCGCCTGCAGAAGGGCGACGAGTTCGTGCTGAAGGAGGGGCAGCTCCTCTGTAAGGGCGACTACGAGAAGGAGCGGGAGCTGCTGAGCTTGGTGAGCCCGGCTCTGTCGGATTCCGGTAAGGGGCCGCCCGCGCCCGGCGTCTCCCTGCCCGGTCCCGCTCCCGGGCCCCGGGGGGGGTCTGGAGGGGAGGTTTGAGCTGGCTGTCCTCAGCCTTCTGCCCTTCGGTGTGAGGGGAGGTTTGGGCTGGCTGTCCTCAGCCTTCTGCCCTTTGGTGTGAGGGGTGGTTTGGGCTGGCTGCCCTCAGCCTTCGGTGTGAGGGGATGAGCTCTGGGAGCACCGCTGGATGCTCCAGCCGGTCTCTGCCACCTCGGTGGGGAGGGTTGAGCAGTGAGGGGCTGCCAGGCTGCAGGGTGCTCTGTGGACCATCCCACCTCCTAAGGCTCATTTCTGTCGGGGTTTGTGATCCTGGCCTGTGCACAGCACCAGCACGCTGCCCAAGGGGTGCTGTGCAGCTCCCCTGGATGTGGGAAGGGAGAGCTGGCCACTGACTACCTCGGGCTAAACCTTTGTCCCTCCCCTGTGCCTCCCTGTCCCTGCCTGGGACTCTGCAAAGGCTGAGAACAAGAAGTGAGCTGCTTCTGCCCTGGTCACCCTTTTTAATAACCAGGGAAACTGAGGCACGGAGCTGAAACATGAGCTGGCAGCAGGGAGTCTGCAAACCTTGTGTCCCCAGCAGCTTCCGAGACAGCTGATGGCCAGAACCAGCCTGCTGACCCATCGTGGGGACACTGTGGGGACACAGCAGAGCCGAGGGGCTGCAGGAGAGGTGGCACTGTGGCTGGAGGTGGCACTGTGGTTGGCATCCTGCTGCAGCCAGGGTGTCAGAGCTGGGTTAGGTTGCCCAGAGCATCAGACCAGCATTAAAATATGTATCTGCAGTCAGTGCAAATTAAACCCAAATGTTTCCCAGGAAGACAAATTTAGTAAAAAAGCCCAGCACTGGGGACTGGGAGGGTGGAAATGATCTGATGATCTGCTAGCCGAAATCCTCGTGATAACACAGTCCCCACAGAGCCCTGCTCCTCACCAGTCTCTCAGTTCCCCTCAAAATCCCTCACTGGGGAAAAGTCTGCTTTGTGGAGGGAAAGGATTTACCTTTGAAATTCTCTGCTCTGGAAAGGGCTGCCAGCAACCATGGGTGGGGCCAAGTGGGGCTGTCTCCTCCTTGCTGGAGCAAAGCACTGAATTCATAAAAAGGTAGAAATCAAGATCAGGAGTGTGTTAAGATGTGAAGCACGGACACAGAAAAGCCTGGTGCTCTCTGTCACTGGAATGCTGTAGCTGGGAGAAGGTTTGTGAAGGGATAGGGATGGTATTCATAGACACAGAGCAAAAATTGCCCAAAGCCTGTATTTCTCTCTAATATTGTGCTCCTCTGCAGTGAAAGCCCGTCTGTCTTGCAGCACTGCCTGTGTGGGTTCTGTGTGAGCTCTGCAACACTGCTTGCTCAGGACAGAAAAGTCCTCCTTGCAAATAATGGTGGTGATGTTAAAAATCAAAGTGAGTCCGTGGGAGGAGGTGTCTGGGGGAGCTGGTGAGTGATGGTGCAGCTCTGGAGGAGCTGGAGAGGCAGGAGTGCAGGAGGATCCAGCACACTGGCACTGGCTCTTCCCTGAGCCCTGGGAAAGTCCTTAACTGATCGAAGAATTGCTGTTTTTTCCCTCTGGGATATGCAAACCCTTTTCAGTTAAAATAGGAACCAATGAGGAGATGTCATGCAGAAGAGAAAGCGAATCAGCCACAATGGTTTGGGTCTGTTCCTAGTGGGGGAAGAGGGCAGTTGGGGAAAGGTTGGGGAGCTTTTCCTCCCCGGCGACTCATCAGCCTGTGGTCCATCCCTGCTTCCAGCAGCTCCGGCCAAACCAAGAGCTCCAGCTTAGCAAAAACCTCCAGGGGAAAGACTTATTTTGGTGGAAACTCCAGCTGAGACCTGAGGGATGTGAAGGGCCACTGCGGGAGTCAAAAGGGCAAGGCAACCCCTGGGCTGATCAGAAACCTAACCCAAAGCCCCTGACGTGGCCTGGCAGCCTCTGACTGGGGGGTCCCAGCCCTCCCCATCTCCCCACAGACCCCAGAGCTTGGCCCCACCACCATCCCTGTCTGCTTTTGGTGGCCACCAGGTTTGTCTTGGGCGGTTGCACGGCTCTGGGGACAATGACACAGCAGGGACCAGCCCAGGTACACATCCCCTGTGGGTGCTCAGTGTGTGGGGGCTTCCCCCGCTCCTGCTGCATCCCCCCAGACCCCACTGCCCTGCCAGGAGGTGCAGAGTGGTGTCCCCTCTGCGGCACCATTCCCGGATGCCCTTCCCCAGCAGCGTGGGATGAGCTCCTCCAGGCTCTCCCCTGTTCCCCCACGGCTGCTTTGAAGCCCCCCACCCTCTCTCCCTCCCTCCCCCCGGCCGCCGCACACCGAGGGCCACTTTATGAGAAAGCGCAGATAAAAAGCGAGCCATATGTTGTCTATAATCTCCCAAACCCTCGCTTCAATTACTGCCTCCCCCGAGCCTCCGCCGCCCAGCCTAAGTAAACAAGCCCCTCTGAAAGAGGACCCCGCTTTCCAATTAAAAGCGTCCTAACGTTTCTGCTCTCCCTAAATCCTCCTGAGCGAGGAATGTCCCGGCCCCGGCGGCGGGATGCGGGCTCGGCAGGTCGGGGCGAGGGCAGCCGCACAATATCCACGGCCCCGGCCCCTTCCCAGGTGACGTCAGGGGCAGCCCCAGACACTCATTAATTTCTCCCCCCTCCTCAGTGGGGAAAGGCTTGAAAGGGAGAGTTAATTAAAAGTAATACCCCGCCAAATCCGGCTTCACTTTTCCTTCTTTCCCTTTGACACTGGAAGGGATTTGGGGAGCAGGTGTTGGCGGGGGGAGGGCTCGGAGAGGCTGCTCTGAGCGGGTTTTCCCCCTTGGAGTGGGTTTTGAGCATCGTGGGCTTGGTGGAGCCCTGGAGCCTGAGGCTGTGCCGTGCTGGGCTCTGCCCCTCCTGGGCTGCAGGGGAGTGGGGTGCTGACCTCATGCTCGGGTGCAAATGGGTTCAGGCACCAGCTGACATTCCTTTTCTCACGATTTGTAAAAAATCTCTGCCTTTCCATCAAAATTAAACTCCTTCAGCATTCAGGAAAGCCGGCAGCTTGGCAGAGCAGGGACCTGGCACTGAGAAGGAGGCAGCAGCAGCAGCCACTGCTGAGTCCCACCAGAGCTCCACAGCTCAGGCCTCCCTCGCTGGGGTTCTTACTCCTACCCCAGTGTGGCATCCCTCGGGCTGGGGTTTGTCTTTCCCATTGCTGTGGGAATGCCATGGATGTGCTGTCAGTAAGGAGGGAGCTGGAGCAGCAGCAAGGCTCTGATTCCCGGGAGCCAGACCCAGCTCCCGGCTGTTTGGGGACTGCCAGCATGAAGAGCTGTCCCTGTCCCATCCCTCCCAGCCCACGACCAGGGACGGTCTCTGTAGTGGCTGGAACCCAGCAGAGAGCCCAGTAGGTAACTGGTGCCTGAGAGCATTTGTGCTGCTCCACTGGGATCTTTGCCTCCCCTCACCTCTTGCCTTGGAGATCTGCTCCCGTCTTTCCTCATTCCCACCCGGGCTGGCGTTGGATCGAAGCTCTCCTGGGGTGTATGATCCATGATTATCTCTTGCCATGGGGTCTGACCCGGTCCATTTTCACCAGGAATTACCCTGAGCCAGGCTCACACTCCCTGGTGCATCCCCATCTCCCAGATGGGAGCTCTGGGATGGACTTGGGCCAAGCACAGCCCTGCAGAGCCCACATCCCTATCAAACCAGCACCTCGGCTCCATTATCGATTCCCAGGTGAACAGTGCAGGAACTTTCTGGAAAAGGCTGTAAGTGATTTATGGCCAGCCAGAGGGAAGGTGCTGTCAAACCTGCATCACAGCCCTTCCCACACGGGCTGAGCAAGCAAGGCCATCAGCAGTGGAGAGGCAGCAAATGAGAAAAGCTGGGAAGAGGCATTGTCTGCCTTCCCAGAGCAGTCCCTGCCCAAAGGCTCCATGCCCTGAGTGGTGGAGAGCAGCAGGGAGATCCCAGTGCCTGGGAATGCAGTGGGGCAGCACATCACAGTGAGTACCTGAGGGTGAAGGCTGAAAGACCATAGGTTTCTGTCCAGGGAGATTTAAAACTCCACAGAAAGAAGAAACTAACAGGCAGAAAGGTGCCCCTTATATGTATGAATAAAAGTCTGTGCTCTAAAGGGAGATGGCAGAGCAGAGCAGGAGGTGTTTGTGAGGGGGTCTTGGCTAACGTGTTGCCCTCCCTGAGCATCCCTAGTCACCCACCACCCTGACCTACCCCAGCCAGGTCTGCCTGGGCAGAGGGACCCAATCTCTGTCTCCACCTGGGCTGGGGGGCAGCCCTGGGGGCACAGTGGTCCTTGACAACTGCTGGTGCCTCACGTGGATGTGACCTGTGGGCCTCTGTCCAGATGTGTCCCCAGCTGTGGCCTGGCTGGAAATTCCTGTGAAGCAAGCTCTGGTGGAGGGAAAGTCAGCTGTCCCAGGGCTTCACATGGCAGCTGCTCAGACCGTTGGGGAAGAGAAGAACCCAAAAGCACATCTGCTGGCTGAGCAGTCACAGACTTCAAGTGGCAGTAGCTCTCCCCCACTCTCTGAGCTGCCATGGGGCAGCCAGCCCCAAAGCTCAGCTTCTCACCCATACTCAGAACGAGATCCCCACCAGCACCAGCTTGTTTTAAATCTCTCAGGTAATAATCTGACCATGCTGGAGATGGTGTGTGCCACTCGTTTTCTGTAAAAGGCCTGCTTTTGTTCATCCTTAGGCAAAAGTGATGATGAGGACAGCATCTGCAAGTTGGGCCAGGCCTCAGGGAAGGGCACTGAGGATGGGAAGGATCACAAAAGGCCCAAGAGGCCACGGACCATCCTGACCACGCAGCAGCGGAGGGCGTTCAAGGCATCGTTCGAGGTCTCCTCCAAGCCCTGCAGGAAGGTACGGGGAGAAGGGCCCATGCCCAGCTGCCTCCAGCTCTGGGTGCTGAGCATGGACTTGCCCTGGCTGATCTGACCCTTCCTGAAGCCCCCTGAAAAGCTGAGTGGGCTGAGAGACGCCGCTGTCACTCTTCTGTCCCAGGTGCGGGAGACGCTGGCAGCGGAGACAGGGCTGAGTGTCCGTGTGGTGCAGGTCTGGTTCCAGAACCAGCGAGCAAAGGTGGGTACAAGGGCTGCCAGCACCCATTGCTGGGCCTCCCTCCCTCCTACCTTTGGCAGGGGGATGATTTCGTTCTGTTTTTTCCCTTTCTTCTCTCCCAGATGAAGAAGCTCGCCAGGAGGCAGCAGCAGCAGCAGCAGGACCAGCAAAACACCCAGCGCCTGAGCTCAGGTACCCCCATCACAATTTGGGTCTCCCCATTTCTCCAGCCCTCTCCAGGCTCCCCAGCGGGGCTGGGCCAGCCAAAAACAGCAGCAGCAGCCTGACTGTTTGATGTTGTCCTGCAGCCCAGAGCACCGGCGGCGGCGGCGGCGGCGGGGCGGGGCTGGAGGGGATGCTGCACCCCTACACGGCGCTGCCCCCGCCCCAGCAGCTGCTGGGCATGGAGCAGGGAGTGTACGGCTCCGACCCCTTCCGGCAAGGGCTCACCCCGCCACAGATGCCCGGAGACCACATGCACCCCTACGGTAGGGCTCTGGCCATGGTCTCTGCCTTCTGTCCTTCAGAGAGGTGCTGGCTTGTGGTGGGGCCTCTCACCCCAAGTGTCTTATGCAACTCATGCCTTTTTCGGGCTTAGTTACAAACAGAGGCCAGACAAAGTTAAAAGCAGATATATTTAATGAAGGGCCTTGGATATATTTAATTAAGGGCAGACAAAGCCTCCGCAAGGGGCTACAAGGAGGATGGATGATGGTTTTTCAGACAGTTCTAAGTTTGGTCTATTTGCAAATAAGAGGCATAAATCCTCCAGTTACAGCTTCAGGTAATGAAGTCACATAGCCCCAGTTTGCTCCCCTCCAACTCACTTTTGTTTATACTTTTCAGGGCCTGAGACAGTGAGGTGTCCTTTCAGGCCTGGAGGGATCATTTTGTCTGACCAAAATGTGAAGACAGTGGCTAATACTCTGTATGGAGTTCAGAGTTATACACTAGTGCAGTACAGGATTGGAAAAATATGAAAGCTAAAATCCTGAGGCACCACTGGGAATGCTGGGGGTACCAGGCACTGTCAGGGTGCCAGTGGAGGAAGCAGGCTCTGAACCCCTTCTGTCCCTCCCTTCCTTCCCAAGGTGCTGAGCCCCTCTTCCACGACCTGGACAGCGACGATACCTCACTGAGCAACCTGGGGGACTGCTTCCTGGGCACAGCAGACACAGGGCCACTGCAGGCACGGGTGGGAAACCCCATCGACCACCTCTACTCCATGCAGAACTCCTACTTCACCTCCTGAGCGCAGCGTGGTCCCCCCGGGAGGGGCCGCACAGCTCCCGCGGTGGGAGGGAGGGGAGCAACACTGCTGGGATGATGCTGTCAGATAATGTTGTAGCTTGGGATTCCCAAGGAGCGAGTTAAGTTATGGGTTGCTTAGTTTCATGTTTCTCTTAGGAGCCTAGGATTAGGGACAGGAGTGGCTTTTGCAGCTGGCTGGTGGATTTTCAAATTTCAGACGGGGACACGAATTTCGGCAGGGGGAGGGTGTTCTCCTTTCGGAGCATCCCAGTGCTGTATCCCACCTTTGGAAAGAGCAGACTGCCAACCTTCATGGGGAAAGCCTGCAGCATCAGCTGGGCTTTGAAATTTGAAAAGCTGACAACGCTTTGAAGAAACATGAGGGGGAAAATGTCGCTGCAGGATTTGGTTTTTCCCCCCTCTGTTCCCTCAACTGGTTTGAGTGCCCGCTGCTTAAACGTAGGGACTTTTAAGATAGATGTTCCCAGGCGAATGTAGAAAGCTAGAGACCCCTAGCATTGTCCCTTGTCCCCGAGGACAGGGCTGTGTGTGTGGATGTGTGTGTGTGGCACGCACGTGTGTGTGTGCAGAGCCGTGTGGCTGGGAGTGCTGCACGGCCACGCCCGCCAGATTGTATCAACAGAAAGTTTATTTCTAAGTCTATCAGAAATTTACTGTACAGCAAAAGTAACTTTATTTTCAGTGTGAACCATATTTAAGGAAATGCTCAATGCACTTAAGTTATAAGAGGAAATAATTTTACTTTTTATAAACGTTATGTTTAGGTTGCAAACGCCCAGTGGCAGGGAAGGAACATCAGTTCATTTCAGGCAACAGGTTTGGGTTTTGGGGTTGGTTGTTTTTGGTGTTCTCAGGTTGCCCCTCTGGTGCCGAGGTGCAGTTGAAACACAAAGCAGAGCTGGGTCCAGAAATCTGCTTTTTGCCAGCAGATTGATGGGGGCAGCGTGGTGGCCACGTCCTGTCCCCTCTGCTGGACGTGTCCAGGAGCTGGGTGTAGGGTGGACATGCTGGGGCTGGAGGACGTCCCAGCCCATCGGGGCTCAGCCCTGCTTCTCCACATCACCTTCTCCTTCCCCAGCAGGGCCCAGCCTGCCTCTACCAGCAACCCCATCCATCCCATCTCCCCAAATCTGGGTGCCAGGCCGGTGTGAGCTGGTGTCCTGGCACTGGGAAACGCTGCAGCCCCAGTCCCCACCCTCAGGGGGAAGCAGAAGGGAGGGACAGCCCTGCCTCTCCCACCCCGCGCTCGGCTCCATCCCTGCCAGGCTGTGTGGGCCTGGGGAAATTCTCCTTGGGGTGGAGCCCCCGCCTCATCCCCACTCTGGTTTTCATGCGTTGTGTCCTGTTGTGCTGCTGTTCACAAACGGTGCAAGCGACATCCCACGTGCTGTGAGCTCCAAACAAACGCTGGACGTGGCCGGCTCTGGAGAGGCTGACCCGGCGGGAGACGCCGACCGCGCCATCAGAAATCACGCACCGAGATGAAATTGAAACGACAAAAAAATCTCTGTTAAAGAAACAAGAAAAAAAAAAGGGAAAACCCAAAAAAAAGCGGCCTGGTGTTTTCTTGCGTGGTTGTGTCCTCTTGACTGGGAGAGGGAAGGTTTGGGTCATCTCCAAAGGAGGCAAGGTCTTGGGTAGGGTGTAGGGAGGAGTTTTTGCTTAATGGGTTTTGGATATCAAATATTCACAGAATCATAGACCCCGTCACAGTGTGGGTTGGGAGGGGCTTTAAAAAACATTCAGTTCCAGCCCCCTGCCATGGGCAGGGACACCTTCCACTAGTCCAGGTTGCCCCAAACTGCATCCAACCTGGCCTTGAACACTTCCAGGGGTGGGGCATCTGCAGCCTCTCTGGGCAACCTGTGCCTCCTCATATTCTGTGGTCTGGGACTAAACTGGCCCTTGGAGTGTCCTCTGTGGCCAACAGAGGTTGGTGGGTCTGGAAGGTGAGACAGCTGTCTCTGGCTCCCACCCAAGGTGGCAGGGCGGGGCTTGCTGGGGGTCTTCACCAAGCCCTCACCTGCAGTAACAATCCATGACCCCCAGCCCTCATGCAGGATCATGAGCAACCCCATGTTAGGACTGCTTAAAGGTGTGGGTGGGTGTTTCCCAAAAGGAATTACCCTTATCACAAGTCCCAGACACAGAGAGGTTCCACAAATAGGCCAGCAAATGGAGATCCACAGCTCATTGTCTGAGCTGTTCAAAACAAGGTGTGCTCCCTCCTGCCTGTCATCAGTCCCTGCTCTGCAGCTCCCGTGCTAGAAAATGTTTTCTAAATCCAACCTGCAAAACCCAAAAAAAAAATCTGAAATGGCACACCTGTAAGAAGAAAACTTGTCATTCTTATTTTCCGAGTTGTAAAATAAAGAGCAGCCCAAGAGCAGCCTGGGTTGATTGGGGTTTTGCTCTTGTTTCAAGACAGGAAAAGGGTTGGACTTGTCTTGTGGTGGACAGGTTGGACAAATTATGGCTTGGGGTTACTCTAACACCAGGCTTGGTGGTCTTGGAGAAATACTTGGCTGGTGCAGTGTGTAAAAGAGGGCAGGTCTGGGGGAGGTGGATTATGGGTGGTGTGGAGGAGCTGCTGTGGCCACAAAACCAGCATGATTTGTAGGATCAGCTCCAGGCAGTGGCTGGGTTAACACCACCCAGGCTTGAAATGTAAAAACAGGCTTCCCTGAATGGTTACTAAAACTGCCTCAAAAATTCCTCTCACTCAGATGCTTCTTAAAACATCGTGTTTAAATTTGTGGAGCTTTATTATTGATGTTTTAAAGATAACAGGTTTGTCTTGCCCACCCACAGCTATTTCCTGTTTGAAAAATGATGCTCAGGTGCATCAGTCTGGTTTTTCATCAGCCCAACTGCTAATTTACAGTTGCTAAATTGCTTCCCCCAAATAAAAACCCCCATACCATAGAGACTGGTTGCCTACTTTTAAAATCCTGCAAAAATCCTAGTGACACCCTATAATAACAGTCTCTTGATGCGAATGTGGGTATATGTATAAAACTATTATATAGAGTATGTAATTTTGGGAAAGGATCAGGATTACGGATGAGGGCAGATTTTTGTGTAGCAGAATCAGGAGAATTCATGGTTTTAAACGTGTTCTTCTGCCAGTTGGCCCCGTGCTCGACACAGGCCGAACACGAGCCCAGTTTGCAGCCTTGCCATGGAGTAGCAGATGTGGCTCCTCCTGTCATCTGGATTTCATATCCTCCTGTTCCTTATTTCAGGGTGTGGATGGATCCTGCCAAAGCAAAACTGGCCGGGCCTTATCTCCTGCAGGTGATGGAGTCACTGCATGGCAGGTGGCTGCTGTCAGGCTGGGTGGGCTGTCAGGTGTCCCCTGGTTTGTCCCCCTGGGGTGTCCTTCTGTGGGGCTGCCTTGCCCCATGTGCCCCATGTCTGAGCCCACTCTCAGCTGGGGAGTGGCTCCCTGGGACAGATGATACCTGCTTGTCAAAGGCAGGGAGAAAAGAGCAAGGTCTGACACAAAAACAGGTTCTACCTTGCTCTCCAAGGCAAGGGCAATGCCAGGAACGGGCTGGGAGCTGACCTTTGTGTCTCTAGTGACTCCAAACAAAGCTGCTTCTGTTCAGGCTCTGCTCGGTGGCCAAGGAGAGATCAAGTCAGAGATTACTTGTCAGTTGAGGACACTGATTAGATGATACTGATAGGCAGCCAGCTCTGAGTGATGTTATGTTAATTAACTTGCTCTTTGTGAATGGACGGCTCAGGAGCTTGTGGCAGATGCAGCCTGGAGTGAAAATCAAAATGGCATTGGGTTTGCAGGTGGGTATTTGAGTCTTGGTGGTGTTTTTAGGTGTTTGTTGAAGACTTGTAGTGCACAGACAGAGGAGACCTTCCTGGCAACCTTCCTGGAAGGACGTGACCTTGCTGCCTAGGAAAACCACCTCCAGGTGAACCACCTCCAGGAAAACCACCTCCCTGAGTGGCCTGGCTCAGCACGGAGCTGCAGTCAGCAGGGCTGTGCTGGCTCCTGCCAGCTGGGTGTGGGCAGGAGGAGCCCCCAAACCCAGCAGAGACCCCGCTGCAGTGGGGACACACCCACTGGGAGGGCTGGGTCACGGCCACCTCAGCAGCCTCTGGGTGTTTGGGGGCTGCTTTCTGCTGCGGTGTGGGCATGTCCCAGGGGAGAAGAACCTGCAGGAGAGTTTCTCATGTGCCCACACCCACGGGTTGTTCTCTGCACCTGTAGGAGGTGGAGAGAGCTCGAATCCCAAAGAACCCATAGGCAGGGTCCTTTCCTGGAACTGGATATGAGAGGTGACAGATTCTGGGTTTGTTTCTTTTTTGTTTTTGTGGGAAAATGCCAAAGCTTTGGTTGTTCTGTCACCTTTCCAGAGCAGAATAATTTGCCAGATGTTTGATACCTACATTGCCACTCTTCTGGGCACTAAATGTCACCCGTCATTAGAAAATGCTTGTCTTGTGACACGTGATAGGGCTCAAACCACTGAGGACCTGTGCCTTGGCTTTGTGGTAGGTCTGTGAGCAAGATCCCAGGTAACACCAGCTGTCCAAAGCTGTTACTTGCATTTGCTAGATTTTTTTCTTCCACTGCTGGTCATCTGCATGGAAAATTTATTTGGAAAAGGAACAAAAAACCTCCTTATAAAACAGTGAAGACTCGCGGTGGAAAGGCAAGAAAAGGGCTAGAAGATCCTCAGGTGTAAAAAGGTGAATTACAGCTCCTTATCTTGCTGGAGATCAGACCAAATTCTTGTCCATTCCTCTAAGTGGCAACAGTGTTGGTCATGAAAAGGTTATCTCGTGGGCTGTAGACCTCCTGGACACCGATGTGGGGGCTGACATGTGCTTGCCTGATTGACACGTCTGAGTTCAGGGGCTGAGGACGAGCGTATCCAGCTGCAAACCGCGTCAGAACACCCCGAGTGATCAAACGCCGGCAGCGCTGCGGGTGCGGAGCGGAGGATTCCCGCTGCCCCTGCCCTGGAGCGCCCGCTCCCGAGGGGAGATCGGGTTTCCCCTCTGCCGGCCCCGGGAACAGCGGGCTCATTCACAGGGATGCCCGCTGGGCTGGATCGCAGGGTGAATCCCTGGCAGGAGGGATGGGGAGCTGCTGGGGGACCCCAGAAGGCGCTGCCCTACAGCCCCATCAATTTGGTGGGCTCCAGTGGGGCAAAGAGCCCCAACCAGTTGCTCCTAACCAATCTTATTTAGGACTCTTAGAGAGCCCAGACAAGACCTGTACTCCGGAGAGCTGAGCTTTGACATCTCAGCTCAGGGCTCTGGAACTGGCTGGCCCCCAGCAGCTCTGGCTCTCTCTCCTCTCTTCCTTGCAGTACAGATGCAATATTATCTGCCTGGGAGAGGAGGGGCTGTGCAGGGAGGTATCCACCAAGCCTTAGGCTTTTTCTGCACATTCCCAAGAGCATCTGCGAGGAAACAAGTCTGTGCTCAACACATGCTCAAAGTAATGTGCAAGCACGGAGAGCCCCGAGGCTGTGCATGAGAGAGGAGGAGAGGGGAAACAGTGAGCAAGGCTGCTCAAAGAGGCAGGGACTGCTGGAAAACGCAGCATGAGATCATGGAACTGGAGATGCAGAGCAACACCTGTGCCTTGGGTGGCTGCTTGTGTTGTCCTGACAACCTCACACTGGTGTCCCGGGCTTGGAGGGTTTGGCTCTGCAGCCGAGTGCGTGGAGGTATTTGGGAAGTAACTAGAGAGCCCCTGAGGAGTTTGGGGAGAGGAGGCTGGTGAAACTCTTCCAAAAGGATTAGCTGGAGCCTGCCAGAAGCTGTAACTGACTGTTGGCTGCTCTGTCTCCTCCTGGAGTAGGCGGAGGGGTGAGGAAGGAGCGGTGACATCCCAGCAGAAGACCCCGGGGCTGGGGCACATGCAGCCCAATCCCACGGGGCCAAAACTGCTTTTTCAACAAAGGCTGGGGTGTCACAGCTGGAGACAGGATGGGAAGCTCAGGCAGGACGTGGTGGTTACAGGACAAACGTGGCAGAGATAAAAAAGGGGTGTCAGCTGGGAGCTGGGTGGTGGGGCAAGATGAGGTGGTCACTTCCCTGTCAGGCAAAAGGAGCAGCCCCACCCTGGCTGATGAGGAGGCCTGAGCAGAGGTGAAGCACCTGAAAGCCTGTTTGTGTCCTCAGATTGAAGCTGTGAGGAACGGGGCCAGTTCCCAGCACCAGCTGGCTGAGCCTGGCCAGCCCTCTGCAAGCAGTGGAGGGAAGGAGAGCAGCGTGGCTGGTGTTTGACCAGTGGCTTTGCCCTGTCAGGCTGGGCTACCTGCGAGTGTGAGGTGGGGAAAGGGCAATGAATCCAGAGAAAAACCTCAGTGAGTCTTTGGCAAGGAGCAAGAGCCATGAAGGGGCCCAAGGGCAGGTGCCCTCCTGAAAGGCATTGCAAAGTGCTGGGCAGAAGTGGTGGGACCTACTGCCCATTCCGTGCCCCAGAAATGGCTGTACAAACCATGGCTCTGCCTCTTTCCTGGGCTTTGCAGTTCCCATCAATTAGAGCATAATCACTTCCTTCAGAAGGCTTTTAATTACGAGCAAGCTTATTCAGAATGATGAAATTGCCTCCTAATTGATTATCCCTGCAGTTTAACAGCTGTTTCCTTGACTTGCTTACTTTTTCCTTCCCTCCAAGTAAAAATCTGCCGTTGGTATGTCCAGCTCACCTCCAGCCAGGAGCTCACAAATGTTTGTGGCACCGCTGGCTCTCGGGGAGGGATTGACAGAAGCGCCTGGAGGAGAGCTGTGTCAGGCAGGACCGGAGCTCCCCCGTGAAATACAAATAACCAGAGGAGATGCTGCACTCCCAGTGCTCCCACCACGGCCTCAGAGCTGGGGCGTGCTGGGGGAGGAGGAGGAGGAGTCTTGTTTCATCCCAGAACGCGGGGCCACCCGAGCTTAGGTGCTGCCTGACCGCGTGTGCCCGGCCAGCCCCTCCCGATAGCATCGGGGCCGGCACAGTGGGTACTTTGTGCCCGAGGGGATCCGGTTTCCTGGGAGCCACTCTGCTCCTGGGGAAGAGATGACAGCGTGCTGAGGGGAAGCGGGGCTTGGAGAAAAAATAAAATTTAAAAAAATGACACACACTCATGGATTCCTATGGGATTGTTTCAAGGTGCTTCCTCAGTAAGAAGTCAGTGAGCATTCAGGGCTTTTTTAGTGGATTATCTGGTCTGCATCTCCCTGCTCCTGCTGACACCTGTCATGATGTTTGATTTTACTCACACTTTCACCCAAGTACACGTATTCCCTTTTCAGCTACTATTTACAGGTCCCACATTGCATTCCCACTAAGGCAAATGGCGTTTCTCTTTTCTTTCCCAGCAAATGTTTCTACCTTTCTTTTCTTCTCAGGCAAGGCTTATGAAACTGTCAGCTCCTTGCCAAAATAATTTGGGGGTTAAGTTTCTCTGGGTCTTGCCTAAAGGGATGCTGAAGAGATTTCTAAATCTGTCCTCCTGTTCCCTCCTGCTCCATGGGGAGTTTTCAGTGGGAGCACATCCCTCGCTGGACTGCCGGAATTGTGTTGGCAAGCACAGCTACGATGTCACACCTGCAGGAGAGGTGTGAGGAAGGGGCTGTGGCTGCTCACCAGAGGGATTCACAAAGCCATGGCAGACCAGGCTTCCCAGGAGCTGGGCTGCTGCTGAGTCCTTCTGGCCAACAGGTTTCTCTGCTGGAGGAGCCCCAGGAGTTTTGCTCAGCTGATTTGGGACCCACAGGTACATGTGGTGTGCTGGAGTGTGGAGGAGGGGTGTTACTGCTGCTGCTCACTCCTCTCTACTGGCTCCATACTGGGTGTGCTGTTATTTATTGCATATATTGGCCTCTGATCCAGGTGTCTGTGTCTTGGCAGGGTGCTAAAAGTCCTTTCATTTCTTTCTAGCTAAAAGTCTTGCTCTCCATCCCTCTTTCAGCAGCAAGCTGTAGTGAATGTGAGGCAGAAAAATCCTCTGGAAGCTCTCACTGAGAGTTTAAGTGTGCAAAACCCTTCCTGTGAGCAAGGCTTGAGTCACCCTAATAATAACCGTGGGGTGGGGTGAGGTGTGGGATGCTTCAGTGAGGGAGCAGGACTCTCAGCTAAGAGGCAGAAGTCTTAGGAGGTCCCTGGGAAACAGAACAGCCAAAGAGAGATGGTGATGAAGCTTTGCCATCTGCTCCAGAGCAAACCTGCTGCAGGGAATATTAAGGGCAGTGCCAGCACACACAAACTTGCCCCAGCAATGTTTGCAGTCCCGCTGGTGTGGGAACCCCTGGAGGTGGCATCTCAGGTGCTGGTCCCTAATAAAATCCACAGTGCAGCTGGAAGCCTCCCCTTTCTGCTGGAGAGCCATGGGAAGCCATGGAGAGCTGCCCTTCAGTGCAGCCCTGTTGCTCTGAGCTGTGCCTTTGGTGTGGTTTGCACTGGTGGGTGACTGGTGTGGCACCCCTGCCTCAGGTTGGCAGCCCCAGGAGACACCCCTGAGCTGCTTTTGCAGGAGGCTGCACCTGCCTGTCCTGTCTGTTAACATCCCTGGACTGGAGGCACAAACCACAGCCCTGCACAGGCCACCTGCACTGCCCAGCCCGGACTGAGGGCCCTGTCCCACCCAGCTGACACCACTGTCCCCTCACCGCAGCGGGCACACCTCCCTCGTGGCTGAGAGGATCCAGTTTCAGCACTAATGGGTTTCCCAGGAGCTGCAGATGTGAATTTCTTGCATTCTTGACTCAGAGGTGAGTGCAGGTGCATCAGGGGGTGGCCCTGGGCTCCCCTCCCTGGGCTGTCCCACCCCTGGGCACACAGAGCCACTATTGTGCCCCTGGGACACCACCTCAGCTGCCCAGGGTGCTGCTGCCTGGGTCTCTGCTAGAAATGTCTCTCCCTTTTCTCCTCCAGAGAAGACATTTAAGGAGTCAAATCCTGGGCTGGTCCACGGGCTTTTGGTCAGAGGTCCGTGGAAAACAGCCATTGCTTTAAACCACCCTCCTTGTGTTTGCTCTGCCTAAACTCCGGGACTATTTAACACGCTTCAGCTTCTTATAAAGTTTCTGTCAAGACGGATTAGCAGCAGGCTGACAGATTGCTATTACAGCCCCAGTGAACTTTTAATACCTGCCAGTAAGTTCTGTGAGTCCTTTAAATCCTCCTGTGGATGCTGGGGTTGGGGAGCAAAGGCTGCTGCTTACACTGCGGGCATTCAGGGCACCTCTGCCCCTCTCCCAGCTGTCAGCACTGAGGAATGGCCTCCAGGGATCTCTGCCATGACGTTCCCGAGGCCTCAGAACGACTTCCTGGATGCAAACTGGATCCTCTCTCAGTGAGGGGCCAGGGGATGCTCAGGATGGGGCTGGAGGTGCCCCAGCAGGCTCCAGGCAGAGGAGGGGCAGCAGCACATCCCAACCCCTGCCTGTGCAGGGCAGGCTGCTGGGGGGTGAACAGAAGCCAGGGAGATTTGGGGGACCCTCAGGGGCTGCAGTCTGACAGCATCAGAGCACCCCTGAGACAAGCAGGTTTGGCTTCATCTAGAAAAGTTATACCCTGTGGCCCAGGTGCCCTTGTACAGGTCAGCAGGCTGATGGGTCTGCAGTCAATGTGATTTTTTGCTTCCCTCTACTGAATTTCTCATCTTTTTATATGAATGTTGGAGCACCTTTTCTCACTGCTGTCACCAAAACTGAGACAGCCTCAGTGCAGAGGTGAGCCAAGAACAGCTGCCAGATGTCCATGTGGTGAGGTGGCTGCCATGGGAAGGGGTGGTGTGTGGCAGTGGGTGTGCTGATGTGGTGCAGCTCAGACAGCTTCTCTCCAGGATCTCTGGGCCTCTGCTGGGCACCAGCACACCCTCCTCTCCTTTCCTCCCACAGCTTTTTCTCCCAACCTCTGGAAGCATGGTGTGTGCAGGGAGATATTGACTGTACTGGATGGCTTCTGGTTGTGGGGAAAAAAAAAGCTTGAAATTGCCCTTGCCAAATCTCTAAACTCAAAATCCAGAATTCACCTGGTATTATTTTGGCCAGGGTGCTGCTGACTGTGTCTGGATGTGTTCTGCTCTTTAGGCTTCACTTCCTGGGATGCACATTTCCCCCAGCAGGCAGTTTGCATCCAGAGCCTTATTAGCCCTTCGAAATGCCATCTTTTCTCTTGTGCAGCGTTGGACAAGTTTGTGTAGCTTGGCAGAGGGACAGTTGTTCAACAAGAGGCTGCAGCTGAGCAAGATGTCTTGTCTTGGCATGGCCCACAGTCGAGGCTGCTATTCCGGCTGGTATTTTGGCCTCCCGCCTGCAGGACGTGCCTCAAGGCACCCAGCAGGGGCTGTGGAGCTGGATGCTGCCTGTCCTGATGCCACAGCTGCACTGAGCTGCTCTTTGGTGTGCCTCAGGCAGGGGTTGTTGAAAACTCTGGCCAAAACTGGACCTGTGATAGAGGCTGCACGTGCAGCTGGCAGGAGCCAGGACACAAAGGGACCTGTGCCAAATGTTTGGTGGATGTGGATAAAAAGGGGAGCCTCCTGTCAGTGGAGGAGGATTTGGGGTGCTGGAGAGGCAGGGTAAGTTTAGATTTGCTGCTGGGGAGGAGAATGAGTTGTTGACCTGGTGACTGTCCCCTGCTTGAACTGAGTTAACTGAGTTAACTTGAGCAGCTGCTCTTTAAGAATCTTTGATTTTTTTTTTTTAATTGTACAGCAATACGCGTTTTTGGAAAGCTGGGCTATTATCCCTCCAACAGCAAAATCCAAACCAGAAGGGAGAAAGGGAGGGAGGGAGCACGAGAAGGGCCCCTTTGAAGTGAGCTGCCCAAATGAAACGTGTGACATCAGAGAGATGGCAGATAGCTGGCAGAACAAGGCTGCCTTTGAGCCCGCCCTGGGCCCAGCCAGCACGCACTTTACACCCCACCTCCCCAAGCTGGAGATGAAAGATGCCCCAGGCAGCCTGCCTGACCCCATTGCCTCTGCTATCTCCACTTGATTGCACAGTGTTTTGCTCCAAACAATTCCTCCCTGTCTGGGCGGCGCAGGTGAATCCCGCGGCCCGGGGGATGCCGCGCATAGCAGGGCTGCCTCGCGCTCACCTGCTCCGGGGGCTCTCTGGGACAGCCTTTGTTCCAGGCAGGGCACGGGAGGGGGGCAGAGCAGGGCGTGGGGCAGCCCAGGGATGGGGAGAGGCCTGGGGTAGCTCGGAGTCAGGGAGAGTCTTTGGCCAGAGGATTTGGTGGGCCCAGGGTCTTGTGTTGGATGATCCGAGAAAGGATCCAGGCTGGATTTGAAAATAATCTCCTCCTCCGTTTGTTACAATCTGCTAATGTGTCTTAAAAAGGCTGGTTTCCCCAAAATGGGCCATGAAATCAGCCTTCATAGGCAGCTTCCACACCCTCCCACCCACTTCATAGGCTGCTTCAGCAGCACCACTCACGGTACTGTGGAGTTCTCTGCAAGGAGAAGAACCAGGCCAGATCCCACCCTGGAGCCCCCAAACCACAGACCAGGATACAAGCAGGGCTAGAACAGACTCCTGACTGGTTCATTCCTGTCCCCAGTGGGCCCTCTCTCCTCCTCTTCTCTCAGCCACATGGGGTTGTTCTTGCCTGCTCTCATGGGACCTGTGTCCTTCCAGCTGGGTTAGGATGGGAAGGGCAGGTGGAGGTTCTGCTGTGAGACTCATTACAGCAGGAACAAACCACAGGGCTGGCCAGCATCAGCTCCTGGCTGGGAAAGATGGAAAAGGATTGGGCACTGGAGCCAGTCTTTGGAAGATCAACAGCCAGTGGAACTCTACCCCTGTTGCTGCTCTGTATAGGGACAGGCTCAGGGAAGCCTTGAGTGTCCAAGCAGTGCCACAGATGTGTTCACACAACCTCCTCAGGGGCCCTTCCTCAGCAAGGGCAGCCAGAGGCGATTCCTGGCTTCAGGACTGGGGCAGACATCAAAACCCTGAAGGGCATTTGAGCAGCTGAGCTCCCATGCGAAGATCTGAGCACCCTTTTGACCTTTCCTGAAGAGATCAGAGCCGAGTTTTCCCTTGCATTCAGTGACTTGTAAAGGCTGAGTGCCCTAAAATCAGTGTTACTAGTGGGAACATGGAAATTAATTGTGTCAATCTATCACTCATCTTGCCCTATTACATTCAGTGATCAGAACTTGGCCTCAAACACGTGAACAAAGTGTCTTCTGTGACAGGTAACTGCTGCGTGGGGGATGGCAGGGAGTGGCTTGGAGTGGCCAAAAGCAGAGAACAAAGGAAAAATTTCTTTGTTTTTTTCTTTGTTTCTTTGCTTTCTTGCAAAAACACAAATTGTGTTGGTTTGGGTTTTTTTTTCAGTGCAATGCAATGTTTTCCTTGCTTGGGTCTAGTTTGGCCAGTGTCACATCTTGAGAACAAAGGATTAGGACCCCCCCCCAAAAAAAAAAAAAAAGTTTGCAGAAGTCTGGCTTGCAAAGGAAGCAAAGCCTTCAGGACACAACCCTTTCTTGTCCCTCCTGATGGGCAATGAGGAGCTTGCAGATGTTTCCTTAGTAAGGACTCGTGAAATGGTAAAGTTGGGAAAAATGTAAAACAAGAGGAAACCATCAGTAGGGGGAAGAATATGGGGAAGGTTGGTGTTCTACTCTGGACAGTCTTGGAGCAGTGCTGAGGAATGACACACCAGGGTCATCTCCAGGTACACCCTGGGGCCACGGAGGAGACTTGCAGGACTGCTTAAAACTATTGCTCAGTGACCCTCCAAAAAGCTGTTTAGGGACAGGCTGTTTGGAGGTGTGAACACCAGTGCTGGGGGAGGTTTTGCACTCCCAGCTGTCACATCACCCTACCCCAAAACCTGGCCTTGGGGAGCAAATGGTGTCCATGGTGACCTGTCTGCCTCACCTCCATCCACACAGCCTGGGGCTGGTGACAGGCTGGGCTGTGGCTGTGACACAGCTGAGGTGCCTGGTGGCTGGAGGAGGATGTGACTGAGCTGACTTCAAGAAAGCCCAGCTGGGTAGCCATAAACAGGTATGGAAGCACAGAGCTTGGATTTGGGCTGAAAAGACTCCACTGGCCATGGCTTTAAGTCCAGCTTAGCTTTAGACCAGCTACTGTGAAGAAATTCCAGCTCTGCTGTGCACACAGCGTGCCTGAGCAGCTTTCCATCCCGGCCCAGAGCCATGCAGTTTAATCCAAGTGAAAACCTGCTCCCACCCGAGGTCACTGCTGAACCCTTGGCATCCCCAAGGCTCTTGGGGCCAGCTGCTGTTGGCCTGGGGCTACCTGGAGGTGGCAAAGGGATGGCAGCCCCTCCACCCCTCCTTGGGAAGGACGTCACCCTGCCCCTGCACACCCACTGAATGTGCTTGGTGTTGTTCAGCAGCACTGGGGGTTCTCCTGTGTTCTCCATGGCAGTCAGAGGGTTACATCCGGGGGCACCAGAGCAGCTTGGAAATTTTCTGAAACCCTCATACAAGGCTTGTTTCCAATGAGTTTCAACTGGTTTCTCAAACTAGTGCCTGGGGGAGAAGAAAAGCCTTGCTGCTCTACATCAGCATCCACATGTGCTCCCGGTGGCCCTCCAACATGGCCAGAATCCACAAAATAAAGCTGAATTTGGGGTGAGGGAGAACCCCAAGTTATTGCAGGCAGAATCAGGTCTGTGGGATCTGTGTTGGTTAGGCTAGACAGGCTGATCAGTTTGGAAACCTCAGGAAAACAGGCTGGATGGGGATATCCAGGCAAGGCCCTGGAGTGGGTGGCACAGCCATGCTGTACCTGTTTTACACCCATCACTTTTCCAAGGGGAACCTTGTCAGACCCACCAGGGCAAGGTTCAAGGTGCATCAATGATTCAGGCTCTGGGTGTGCTGGACAGCTGTAGAGCTTTGTGACCCCACATCTGAATTTCCTTCTGTAAAATAGGGAGAAGAGCATTTCCCCCTGATTCCTCCTCCTGCAGGGTATGTCTGTCCATCAGAGGGCAGAAACATTGCCCATTGCCACCAATCCTTTCAAAGATTGCAGGGCTCAGACCAAACTGCTCTGTGTATTTCTGTGTCACTGACATCTGTGCTCATCCAAAGCTTTTCCAGGCACAGAGCTCAGCACATCTCTGTCCCAGCTGGTGGGGACAAGAAACCCAGATCAGGAGCCCTTTTCATGTAAAAAAGGAGTTAATTTGGGTGTAGAAATTTGGAAGGGCACCTCAGTGGGAAAGAAGGGGGAAATTACAGCTAGAATAGGCAGTAGGGGCCTCCTACCCCATGACCTGAGGCAAGGCTGGGTGGGATCTGTGCTTGCCCAGCCTGCACTGAGTATCCTCCGTAGCCAAGGCTTTGATGCTCTCCTGGAGCTGCCATTTGGGAGCTTTCCCAGGCCGTTTCCTGTGCTCCCTTTCTCCCTGTAGCAAGAAAAAGGAGGAGAGGAACACAAAGGAGGAGAGAGAATATGACATCTGAGAAGGAGGATGAAGTGCAGAGCTGGGGGAGTCCTGCCCTATGATCAACCCCTGAGCTGGGGGAGTGCAGGAAGATATTTCCATCCCTTCAGCTCTGGGGCTGCCTGTGGGTTTGGTGCACTGCTGAAGAACCCAGTGCTGTGCTATTCCATGGCTCTGGGCTTTTCCAGGCTCCCTGTGCCACAAGGACAGGACAGCAGCTCTGCTTGCCCGGGGGCACGGCCGCAGAGGTGGCTGCAGCTTCCCCGTGCCCACACATCCCCTTCCTCCCTCTCCTTCATTAAGGCACTGATCTCTTCCCAATAACAAGGGGGCTTCTGTTCGACAAAACCTGCCAATTAGCCATTCTGGCTGGGTATAACCGTGGCACTTGAACAGCTGAGGGGACGGCGGGCAGTCCTGCCCCTTCTCGCGGCGCTGCCAGGCTTGCCATTAACACAATGTGACAACTAATCTCTCTATAGCATCTGACTGAGCAGTTTTAATTAATAGCTCTGTACGCTGCACCCCCCGCCCCCCTCACACAGGTACTGCGTGCCTTCAAAGCTCCTGCCCTGCCTGCACAAAGGAGGGAGAGGACCCATCCTGCCCCAGGGAGCGCTGCTGGTGTGGGGCTGTGACCCTCGGGAGGGAGCCCCCCATGCCCTGTCTCCTCTCCTGAGAGGGGTTGAGGACCTCAGGAAACGTGGTGGCTCTGGGGCAGAGGTGTTTTCTCAGCTCTGCTGGTGGTTGGGGCATCCCTGTGGGAGGTGAGGGGCTGGCAGGGCTGAGCAGGCTTCTTGGCCTGCATGTGGGGGAACTGGAGGGCACTGAGGGGGCTGCTCCTCCAAAATGGGCTTTATTCAAGTGCAGGGCAACATCAGAAAAAAAATATAAATCCTATTTCCACGGCCAGGTTCTCCCCTGATGTGAATAGCCACAGCTTGGCAGATGGCTGCTGTTGGGGGCCTCTGCAGTTTCGGTGCAGAGGTGTCCTGGTTTGTTTTAGGACAACTGAGAGGGCTCATCCATGGTGATCTTGAATGCTGCTTTAGGCAAATATTAGCTTGAGGAGGCCTGTTTGGGGCCGTGACTCTCGGTGGTGTGACCATCACCATGGTTGCAGCAAGAGCAAGGCCACCCCCAGCACGGCCAGGAGAAGCTGCTCCAGGCTCTGTGGGTCACTGCAGTGGGGGCAGCACACAAATCCCCCCAGGGACAGGGGAAATGGCTGTGGGTACAAAGACAGCTCGACTCTTCTGGTGAGGACTTGCAGAAAAAGCAGAAGGTACAAAGGCTGTCAGAGTGCAGGGGTGTGGAGTGTCCCCTCCCCAGCCTCCCTTAATTCAATCTTTGGAGCCTCTGATCAAGGGATTGCTGGGCAGCCAAGACCAAAGATGGAGTCAGGGGGGCTGGGTATCCTGATCAGGACAAAACCCCTCGGGCTCTTGGACAAGAGGAACGTCCTGGGTCCTGGAGTACACGGACATGGCCCCACCACTGCCCTCCTGCAGCTCCTGCTGCCCAGGGCTGCACACTGCCCTTCCCTCACATCCCCAGAGGCAGCCCTCAGAGGTGCTGAAAAACTCCTCGGGGTGCTTCGGCTTGGGAGGGTATCCGTGCATTCTCCAGGCTCTCATCCCATGGGATTTCTGGGGCCTTACCCAGCCCCCTTGGCAGAACAGCTGAAGTGTGTGTCCCCCTGTGGTGCTGGGAGGCTGTGGCCTCCAACAGAGACTCCCCAACACCTGGGGATGCTCCTGCTGGAGCTGCTTCAGCAATTTGATCCTTAGGCAACCAATGGCAGGGAGCCCTTGCTGTCAGTAGTGGGCTCAACTCTTGCCATACTGTTGGATGACTTAGCTCTGCCTGGGAATATCTGTCCATCCTGCAAGTGTTGCTTATTCTGGACAAATGCAGGGGTTTTGTGCTTTGCTTTGTTCCTGTGAAAAGCACAGAGTTGTGTTTCCAAACCTATTTCTTGCCCTGGAGATGTGTGGGATATGGGAGAAGTGTGTAGGAGCCCCTTTCCTGGAGACTGGATCTAAAAGGAATTGACCAACCAGTCCCATCCCTTTCCCTCTGTGTTTGTCCTTTCTGGCTTGGTCCTTGCTGGTCACTAACGTTTCTCTGGGTCCCTCTCCCGCATTGGAGGCTGCCCAGGCAGCATCCCCGAGCTCTGCTGCTCCTGCTGGAAGATGCGTGCCTTGCTTCGGCAGGGAGCGCATCCCGGGACTGCCCAGGCTCACCCAGGGTGCCTTGCTGGACTCAGCCCCCCGGACACCCCAAGCACAGCACCAGGCTGTGCCCTCGCCCTAGGACCTTCCCCGAGGCTGTGGAGCTGCACAGAGCCAGGAGAGCCCTTCTTCCTTCCAGACACATCACCCAGGGGCACGCAGGAGCGGCCCCGGCCGGGCAGCTGGCGGGCACAGCCGCCCATCCTCGCCCCGGGAGAACACGGCCGAGCCCGCACCCGCCCCGGGG